>JADBJO010017864.1:0-10000 GCA_016801955.1 Conus betulinus | reverse complement strand
ATTTATTAAGTTGGGTAATGTGGATGAACGAAAATGATCCAAAGACACTTCAGTTCATTCAGTTGTGGAAGGTCATATTTGATCCGAAAGAAACGCTCTGCAGAGTGTGATGGAAAGAATGTTCAGATCTTTTATATCTACAGCAAGGGGGCGGCTGCTTGATAGTCATGGTCTGTCAGCCCTTGTCTTTTTTTTCCATTTGTTCTTGAATGGCAGTTATCTGACATGCCTTTTTTTGTTTGTTGGTCATTTCTTGTGTGTGCATAAGTGTATTGTTTGTAACATTTGCTCTTGATAAGAAAAAAAGATGGTGCATTTTCCCACTTTTTTCATTCAAATAACACAAAAGTTGATGAAAAACTAGGGGGTGGAAATACTGTGATCTGAGTTCTACTTGTTCATGAGACTTTATAGTATTCTACACATTGATGCAGTGAAAACTTTCCAGTACAGAGGATTGACTTCTTTTCCTGGAATATTTTTCTCTTTCCTACCAAATAAGCTTCCTCTCATTCATACATGTGATTTGTTTTGATTCTTACTTTATTTGTTCGTAGTTAAGACTCCCTCCCATTGAAAAGAACAGCTTTTGTTGTTTAAGAATTTCTTGTGGGTCACTATTAAGGAAGTTCTGTCTCATGACATACACTGAATACAACAGTTAACTGGCATTTGCATTTATCCCCGCAGGTGCATGAGCGATCCCACACAGGCGACCGGCCTTTCAAGTGTGAGACTTGCAGCAAGGCCTTCGCTACAGGCTATGGGCTGAAGAGCCACACCAGGGTACACACTGGAGAGAAACCCTATTCCTGCAGTGAGGAGGGATGCGGCAAGGCCTTCAAAACCTCCGGTGACTTGCAGAAGCACGTCAGAACTCACACAGGTGGGTGTGGCAGATACTGAGAGAGGTTTACTGTTGTCTTTCAATGGAGATAGGGGCCTCATTTTGGGGACTACCCAAACAATTGTCTTATTCTATGTGTGATGCCCTTATTGACATAATTTGAGGGATGGAAGGTTTGGAGGGAATAAGAACAGTGGTTGAGAAGGCAGACTTAGGGGGAGGGGGGAGGGGGAAGCAGGGGGTGGCCTCCTTAACTTTGTCCTAGGCTATGGGTACTGGCTTTTTATTGAATAAGGATTTTTCTCGTACATGTACTTCAGTTAGAAAAAATTTGTTTTGTTGTCTTGATTTTTCGTTGTTGTTGTTGAAAATCTTTTCTGATTTATTGATAATGTAAAAAAAAAAAGAATATTGTGTTGAAACAGACCTGCAAACTTTTCCGTTCCACTTTCAGTCCTCGATTTAGCATACCTGAAGGAGGAGGAGGGGGAGGGGGGAGGATAAGCATAATGTTAATTTGAAAATCGTTTACAAGAGTGCATGATTGCTCTGTGTATAGTCAGTCATTAGTTTTTGACAGCCATTTAGAATTTTCCATTTGCTTTTTGTGGAAGTAACCGCAATGGCGAGAGCATGAACTCTATGTTATTGGGGGGCTGTTAACTGTGTGCTAGCTTAATTTCCAAATACTACTCAGACTCATACAGCGATTGTTGATGCTGGACATCATACAGACTCCATTTGACACTGATTGGAGTCAACAAAATTAACTGTCATAATTGAACTATCGGAAAATTAGATCAGTCATAGTGGTGTCAACACCCCCATTCCCGCTCACTCTCACTGTCCCCCCTCCTTCCCCCTCTTCCACTCCTTCTGTAGTTCCTGTTAATTGAAAACTCTCTCTCTCTCTCTCTCTCTCTCTCTCTCACTCACTCACACACACACACACACACACACACACACACACACTTCCACCATCTCCATCCCCCCATTGCAGTCTGTTTTTTTTTTTTTAATCTCTCTACATTTTAAACAATGACATGAATTCCTCTGATGATGAAGACAGATGCAGAAAAACACAAGAAAGTGAATTGAATCTCTTATAAGAAGTCGAAACCTCAAGTTTTAGTTACATTTCTGCATGAAAAGAAGAATTAAGAAGTGGATGTTGTGGGGTATAAAAATGTACACATACACATGTGCATTGAGGAAAAGAACAACAACAGTGAGTGAAATTTGCTGACAGTACATGTGTGCTAATGCACAGGTCCATGAAAAAAGGAAAAATCAGTAATTTGAAGTTGGAAAAAAAAATTGTTTACTTTTGGCTAGATTTTCAGTATTGTGTCAAGTCTGATTTATCTCTCTCACTTGTTAGAAATATTCCTCTCACGTTCCTTGAGGGATGGCAGCTCTGTAGATAAGATAGATGGTCATTTACCTAACACTGAATGCAGTAGATGCCATTGATTATTTAAATCAAATATGTGTGTTTACCTAGATTCACATGAATGCATCAAAGCTTAATGTAGTATTCGGTTTCGTTTTCAGGGGAACGTCCTTTCAAATGTCCATTTGAGGGCTGTAATCGTTCTTTCACCACGTCCAACATACGCAAAGTTCACATTCGCACCCACACAGGGGAAAGGCCATACATTTGTACAGCTGACAAACTGTGGTCGTGCGTTTGCTTCTGCTACAAACTTCAAGAACCATGTCCGCATTCACACAGGTTGTTGTGGACAGTGTCAAAAATTTTGTATATCATTCCAGAAAATGTGATGGAATTCTGCGATCAAAATGTTGTTCTGGTTTGGATTCAGTGACTGTTTAGGATGCATCACCTGCCGTGTGGTACATGACAATGAAAGTTTGACATGTCCAATATGTTGATGCTACATTATGCTGCTTTGACGTTCAGCCCATGCTTGACTGCTCTTGAAGTTAAGGATACTCGGCCATGAATGGAGAAAAGCGGTGGCACTGTCTTCATTCTATTCTTCTTTTTTTTTTTTTTTTTTTTTTTTTTTTTTTGATATCGCTTTTTTTAAACTCAGTACAATATAATGCCATGCAATGTTATGCAAAGCAACCCAGTACAAGCATTACATACACAATAACATTAAACAAAATAAATACAGTGCAGATCAAATTCAAATGATGCAAAAAGAATGCACAATAATGTAGTTCAATACTGAAACACAATACTTACATTACCATACAACACAACACAAACCAGCACAGAATAGTAACACACAGTAAAACAAAAAAATAATAACACAGTAAAAACAAAACAATAATACAACACAGGACAGTACAATATAGGACAATACAATGCAAAAAAGTTTTTTTTTTTTTCCCAAAACATATACTGCTAGCAGTTTAGAAAATCATTTACATCATGACATCATAATGCATTGCATTCTTGTCTTTTCCATCCAGCTGGGTCTGGTTGAGCAGGAACAAAAGCATGTGTGAGGCTTAAATTGATCAGCTTAGAACAGATATCTCATAGCAATGTGGGAGAAGCTTTCATCTAAATATGCAGTGCCTTCAAATGCCAACCAGACTGAAAGTTGGTGATTCGAACCCCGGCAGAAGCAGAAAAAAAAATTCTGGCAGCAGCAGAAGGGAATCTGTGAGTTGTAACATGGATGTGGCCAGTCCTTTTGGAATGTAAGGGTTCAGGGCCAAAACACTGTCGGGGGAGGGGGGAGGGGAGTCTCCTCTCAAGATCTGCTGTCACACTCTTCTTAGAGTTTTCTTCTTCTACAGGCTCAGAATCATTTGAAATGGAATATGTTGTTGGTTTTTTTTTTTTTTTTTCATCTGACCAGTCACTGTCACTTCGAAGGCTGACTTCATAAACCATTAAAAAAAAATCTAGTTGCAAAGTGAAACGACTGCAGGTGGAAATCTAAACAAATCTTAAATAAATGTCAGCGAACCGCCCAGAGAAACGTGGACAAAAGAAGGCCTTCTTCCTTGCGCTGAACTCAGAAGCAATCTGAAGCGATCAAAGCTAAGTGCATTTTCGTTATTTTGTTCGCGTTTGTTTCACCTGAAGAAGACCTAAGAGGTCGAAACACGTCGTGTGTTGTCTTGTGACTCGGTTGTCCACGTTTCTCTGGGCGGTTCGCTGACATTTATGTAAGATTCATTTTTTTTAAAGCAAACTTTGAGTCAGAATATACATTTTGCAAATGAAAGCGTGCAGTTAACTTTAGAAGCACAGAATGCATTTCTTGTAATCTTCTGAGAGAGAAGACAGCTATGTTCCAAACAAGCATGTTAGTCAGACCTACAGACTCTACATTTTTGTGGGTGATCACTACCAAGTGTGGTGTCTGTTGGGTCCGTGTTTGCTGTCAGAAGTGTATGAACAAAGCCAGCGCTGGCAAAAGAAAGGGTCAAAAGCAGTGAGAAGTGTATGAAATGAGTCTGCCTCTAAAGAACAGCCTACAGTAGAACGGATCAGATGAGGCTCTGAACATGATCAGACGTGCTGCTGGTCCAGAATTGTTTTATATTTTCTTTAAAAAATGGAACAGATTGGCTTTGATTCACATGTGTGGATAGGGTCAATGGTCTGTAGATATTAAAATCTAAAAGTGAAAACAATATGCTGGTGGTATTAGTGTTGATACTCTTGAGAAATCTTACGAGAAATGACTCCAGAAATAAAATGAAGTGGGTGCCAAGAGTTTGTTATGTGAGCCTGGATGGATTTGATTGGTTGTTCTGTTTTGTTTTGTTTTGTTTTTGCTTATCACATGCACAAGTCAGAGGGAAGGAAAGAACACAAAGTGCTGAAAATGTCCTGGTGCAGTTTGTTCAGGACTTGTCAGACCACCTAGGTAAATCAATCACCAAGTGTGCGACTGAACCAAGCGTTTATTAATGGATCATATGCTGTGTGATAGGCTTCTGTTCCAAATAATCTCGCCATTGACAGGAAGGAAGATATATATAGAGAGAGACATCATTATCAGTTTGATTGTAAAATCACATGCTCGCGTCTTTTTTTATCATACTATGTAATGTTTTTGTTGGCTATGGAAGAATAAACTGGATTCAAGCCAGTGTGTATGAAACAAACACATGCACAAACAGGCAGTGCACATACACACACACACACACACAAGCACAAGCACACACACACACACACACACACACACACACACACACACACACACACATATTACAGGCTAGCAGTTCATGAATGTACAAGTTTTGCAGAAGTGATGCTGTTTGAGTGGATGTGTGTGTCTGTGCGCACATACATATGTGTGCTCTTTGTGCGTGTGTGTGTGTGTGTGTGCGCATGCATGCTTGTCTGCATTTGTGTGAGTGCGCATGCGTGCGTGCATGTTTGTGTGTGTATAATTATTTTTGTACAAGTATGAAACGTGGAAAGATGAAGAGTATATGGAACATGGAAAGGTGAAAAGTATACAAAAGCACAAAAATGTAGGGTTTTGATTCTGGAACTTAAAACCAATACAGTCATAACAGCCTTCCAGATTACTTTTTTCCCTGAGGGATTAAACTCAGTTTGACGTTTTCTCCTTTTTGAATCTTGCAGGAGAAAAAACCCTATGTATGCGCAGTCCAGGGCTGTGGGAAGCGCTTCACAGAGTACTCGTCCCTGTACAAACACCATGTGGTGCACACACATTCCAAGCCATACACCTGTAACTACTGTGGCAAGACCTACCGGCAGACCTCCACCCTGGCCATGCATAAGCGCACCTCTCATGGCGAAGGAGAGGACTGCACAGCGGAGAGTGAGGCGCAGATGTTTGCCGAACAGGAAAAAGGTAGAGAGCTTTTTTGCCTGGCACATATCTGTACAATGTTCGGGCATTTGTATTTGCAGGACAGTAATGGCTGCCCAGATTCCTTGGGCAGGCAATCACTTGTGTTGGCCTTGTGGTGAAATGTTGTGAAAGTTCCAGTAAGCAAGAGCAGTAGTTTTCAGACATTTGCTGCAGAGTAATAGCAGTTCAGGATTATTTTGCTGATATTGGATGGTTATTGCAACCATCTGAGATTTTGCTTTGCGAAACTATCATTCAAAATTACAGTAGAAAACTTCAAAATCATAATGTATGGTGCTGGATGATTGGTTGAGCCAGAAGGCATAGGCCAGTCAGAATGGGACGCTCATGATATCTAGTTTGGGCCACTTGCTGACAGGATAGCAAATGATGATAAATCGAACGCATGAGCTGGGTTTTTTTTTTGTTGGTTTTTTTGTGTTTTTTTTCTGGGCAGGTCAGAGGAAAAGAGCAAGCAGAAAACAAAACTATATTATATTTGAAAAGATAATTCAGTGGCGTTTCTGATTGCTATCATGGTGATGTCTATTTCCTGTCTAGTATGGGTGATTTGTGTCAGTGGTTTCATTTGCAGGAGGAAAGGGGCATTAGAAGAGGAGGAGGAAGGGGAGGAGCAGGATGGGGAGACTGGGCAGGGTTTGAGGGTGGGGATGAGCTCACTCAGTCTGAGTCCATGAGTAGTTTATGGTACTCAGTTGTACAGATCGTCACAGAATGTGATAATTCTGATATTGTATGGCAGGAAAGTTGGCAAGATTGTTATTTTTTTTCTTTACTATTTTTGCTTTGTTTTGGTTTTGAGCTAGCAGAAGGTGAAATAATCTTTGCAGAGCTGGGGTATTATTTGATAGATACTTTCACTGTACAAGTGCTTCTTTTATGGCAAAAAATGGTTTGGAGCTAGCATTTCAGGTTTTTTTTTTTTGTCCTGTAAGTGATCTGTTTATGATTTTCTCTCCATCAGCCGCTGAAGATGGTGAGCCAGAACAGAAGCGGCCACGACTTCAGTTCACTCTCCCTGATGCTGAAGGCAGCACACCAGGTGATGAAGGGGAGGGAACCTTGGTCATCAACACCACAGACGCCCATCAGGTAATGGACTTACTTCCCTTGCCCCTGTAGCTGCGTTCTGCTTATTGCTGCCACCACTTTACAAATGGGATAGGATAGGGCGTTAACATTTGTGTCTATGAAGCAGTGAGAGATAACTTTTATTTTTATACCCAAATCCATCACATGACTTGTACCTACTGGTACAAAACATACTGAACCACTTACGTAATTCAAATGAACACAGCATTTTGTTTTCTTTTATGTTAAAACAGATTTACTTCAGTTCAGAAGACTTTCAGCAGTTATCGCTAGATAATTTGACTTGAAAAGAAGATCTGTGCTGAATAAAAATGTCTTATCAAAGTTAGCGTCTGTTTATTTTGTTGGGATAGGAAAGGCTTAGGATTATTTTCTGGCTATAAAAAGATCAGTTTTGGATAGTTGGCTGGTAAAATCATTTTGTCACAAATGATAATAGAAGAGAATTTTGATTGAACATTAAGAAAAAGAAAAATTTGTCTAAAGTTTATGATGAAGAGATTTTAAATGATGTTACTAAATTAAAATGAAAATAAAGGTACCAGTTTGCAAATAGTGAACTGTGCATGCATCATACAGAGATGTATAGCTTGTACAAAATTGTTTTAAGAGAGGTTGTAGTTTGTCCAGATCAGTGCTCAAGGTCTGCCTATGGTCCTTTAAAGTGTTCTTGGTTTTCTGGACCGTTAGCGTGTGGGAAGCCTTTAGGTCAGCACCAAGTGTCTATCAGCTGTCCTTCAAATGCATGAAAGTTAGATTTAAAAACTGTTGTAAAACCCCTGTTCTTCATGTAAGATCAAAGTGGGCTGCCTTGCTGTGTCATTCATACACTTACTGTTTGTTATAAATGGAAAGAGAAAGGTGTGTTTAGAAAGGAATGTGTCGATTTGCCCCTGACCTTAATGTCTGCAAGGCTGACTTCTCAGACAGCTCGGCTGGTTTGTGACATGAGGTACGTCACATGTTAAAAGGGAGTAGAGAACAATTCAGCTTCACTGTGGTCATTTGCTGCGGAAGCACAGCAGAAGAGGCATAGTTCAAGAGATTGATTTGTTCCCCAGCTTTTTTGTTACGAAGTACAAAGTGCAGGCATATACCTTGTATTAGTTGAGATAACAGAGGGGGCAACTTGGATTGCAGTATTGTTTCTTTCTCTTCAGCTTAATTCTTTGGTGTGAGGTTTGGTATGACTAGTTATGTGTTGCTGAACGCTGTGAGTGAGAAAAGCTAAGAAATGGTAATTAATTGAAAAAAAAAAAAAATTATTACCACGAAAAACCACAACAGAAGTTTCTACAAAACCATTTCTTTGTAATTGTTTTCGTTAAGTGACATTTGTGAGTTGATTCATCCACTAGTTCCTGCTGTACAGGGGAAAACACCAAAAGTGAGAAAAAACCTGTCGGTTTTTGCAGGTGGCAATGCTGAAGGGAGAGGAGGGGGTGCAGGTGATTACCGACCTGACGTCTGGGGTAGGGGCAGGCCTGGTGACTCTACCTTCTCAGCTGTCACTGCAGGCCTTGCAAGGCCAGGGCATCCCTGGCTTCACGGTTGGGGATGACAACGGTCAGCAGGTGTTGGTGGTGACAGACCCCTCCCAGCTGGAAATGTTGCAGGTGAGGAGCTCAGTGGGAGCCTACTTTGCACAGGCATGCATGCTTATCAGTGTGTACGGTCACATGCGCATGTGTGTGTGTGCTTCCACATGCACACTCACCCTCATATGCGCTCGCACACAACACACACACACACACACACACACACACACACACACACACACACACATACTCTCTCTCTCTCTCTCTCTCTCTCTCTCTCTCTCTCTCTCTCTCTCTCTCTCTCTCTCTCTCTGGTAGTGCTTTCTGAAAGGGATGCTCATTCCCGCAGTATCCATGAGTGAAGAATTTTTTCTGACAGTGGGAGACACATCAGGTCCTGTGCTTTTTTTTGCCAAGAACAGGCACCACCATATTGTTTTCAACTGTGGGGAGTTGAAGGCTTCCTGTGTGTGTTGGATCAGGATAGGCATCACTGAACACTGCAGATGCAGTAGCAGTGCTGTGCATTCTCTGTGTGTTGTATCATTATGAACTGATACTGAATTTCCAAGTGAACTGGCGGTTCTGGGGCTGCAGCTGGACATCATGGGCGTGGCTGTGAATGAAGTAGCAGGAATAAGCTGGGTGGCAGTAATGTGAGCAAGGAGGCAGAAAATAAAAGAGAGCTAAACAAAGAAAAAGAAAGAGAGAGAGAGAGAAATAGTGTACTTGGTTTGTATTTGGACATCCCCCCCCCCCTCCCCATTCGTTCATTATGATATCATCGTTATTGAAGAATGTTTCAACTGATGTTGTGTCCTGTCATTGACAACAGCAACTGGCCAGTCAGCACCTAGAATCTGCAGAACCTCTGGAGCTGCCAGTTTCTACTGACATTATCACCACCACTGCTGCTGCTGCGCTGCCGCTGCCCACCAACCCCAATGCTCCAATCATCTCTAGTCCTACCTCTTCATCAGCGCCCATGATCGTCTTTCAACAACAAGAGTAGTGTGTGTGTGTGTGTGTGTGTGTGTGTGTGTGTGTGTGTGTGTGCGTGTGTGTGCGCGTGTGCGTGCGTGTGTGTGTGCATGCGTGTGAGTGTGTGTGTACGCGTGTGTGTAGACCGCTAGGATGTGTTTTTGTCTTCCACTGTGTTCCGTGTGTGCATCCTCGTGTGGCAAAAGAGATTGCTGACTTTCACCAGGGAACAGAGTTTCATGGTGTCTGTGTGTAGACCATGACATTTCACCTTTCAGACACCAGTGATGATTTTTCTTTTGTTTTTTTGAGGATGTTGTAAACCATGTATCAATGGTGTATTAACCATAGCTGCCAGTCACAAAATTGTTTTGGTTATTTTGGCTTTTTTTTTTTCAATATTTTACTAAAGCAGAAAAAAAATTGATTAAAAAAAAAATGATGATATGGGGAATAAAAAAGAGAAGAGTCAACAACAGGAAGAAAAGAAAGAAAGAAAAAGAAACATGGCGCTGGTTCATCCTGACTCCACTTGCGCTCTATTCCCTGCACAGTGTTCTATATGCGTCTGCTTCGAGCTGTTCCATTAACTTTTAAACTACTGTGATGTGCTTGTAACAAAAGTGACAGATTCATCAAATTGGGGTAGTTTTGGTGTGTTTGTTTTTAAAGCTTACAAGTCCATATAGCACCAAACT
>JADBJO010017863.1:0-25000 GCA_016801955.1 Conus betulinus | reverse complement strand
CTACCATTCTGTCTGTCTCTGTTTTCTGTCTCAGTCTCTCTCTCTCTCTCTCTCTCTCTCTCTCTCTCTCTCTCTCTTCTCCCCCACTATCTCCATCTTTCTTTCTCTTGTGATGTGGAGATTATGTGTATAATTATGTGGGGATAAGTGTGTTCGGATGGAGTGGGGGAGGGAGAGAGAGAGGAGAGACAGACAGACAGACAGACAGACAGACAGACAGACAGGCAGAGAAACAGAGGTAGAGACAGAGAAACAGAAAAAGAGAGACAAAAACATAGCAAAATCAATAGAGAATGAATGATAAAAGTAGAGTAGACTGAAAACAGAGGAATCAGTAGATAAACATACACTTAATTCGAACCGTGATCAACAAGTAAGGATCTGCCTATTAGTGGAAGTAAAGTTTGGTTAATATCAACAAATGCGTGCGTACGTACGTGCGTGCATGCGTGCGTGTGTGGTGTGTGTGTGTGTGTGTGTGTGTGTGTGTGTGTGTGTGTGTGTGTGTGTGTGTGTCTGTCTGTCTGTCTGTCTGTCTGTCTGTCTGTGTGTTTGTGCGTGCTTGCGTGCGTGCGTGCGTGCTTGTGTGTCTGTGATTTTTCCTTTCTTTTCTTTCTTCAAGAAATTACATCTTTTTTCTCTCCATGTAGTGAAAGTCCTGAAAGCACCATGTACGGCTGGTTAGGGCTTATCAAGATAAAACTAAAGCCATCCTGCCTCCCCATCCCAAAATGACCCGTACAGCAACAGACCTGCAGACGTCCAGCGTGCAGAACACAGCATTTGGACTCACCCTGAAGTGGGCACAAAAACAACTGTTGTTCACTGATGTCTTTACAATCTTTCTTTCTTTCTTTCTTTCTTTCTTTCTTCTTTCTTTCTTCTTTTTTTTTCTTTCTTTCTTTCTTTCTTTCTTTCTTTCCGTCCTTCTTCTTTTTCTTTCTTTTCTTTCTTTCTTTGCTTCCATCCACCCATGCTTGCCATCCACTTGCTGATGTATGGGCAGAAACTCTCTCAGACTTCTAAGCTTAGGCTGCATCCATTTCATCTTTTCCACTGGCTGACCTGCTCATTGACTTAATGCATAGGTCAGACATGTATGAAGTGTCGGCAGTGAGACCTTCTTCTGCACACTTTTCTTGTTGATTCATGCACTCACTTCTTCATTCATGTAGCCGTGACTTTTGCACTGTTCGGTCTCACTGCCTAACAGAGGTGGTGTAGCGTATACAGACAAGTCTTCATGCAGCGAAACATTCCATTTTTGGAACTGAACTCAAACTGAAACCAGTGAAAGGCTGCTGAATTTAAAATGGGTGTGTCTCATTTTTTTTTTAAATCAAATCACCAGTCCCATCACCATCACGATACGCGGAAAAGAGCCTTTTACTTGATTCCACGTCAGTTTTGGACAAATCTAGGAAGACATTGTATATTATACTTTAGTCATGTTTTCGCAGCGATTTAAAGTGTTCATACATCGGTGAAGAGTAATAAAGTAAACAGTACAATGTGTCAATAAAAGTCTGAAACCAATTTGAAACAAAATGAACGTAGGCAAACGGACAAAAAGAAAAGAAAAAAGGAAAGAAAGAAAAATAACGAATTTGACATTCAATGGAAAGAAGGTACATCAAACTGAAAGAAGAAGATCAGCTTTGAAATATGTTTATGACAGACTGCGAATTAAAAGAAAAAAAAATTAAAAGAAAAATAACCAACAGAGCGTATACTCCGGCACCACAAAGAAAGCAACTAAAATTCAACTCACCATACAGCATGCTCGGTCTCATTTTAGACTATTCAGAATGAGACTCTTTGATCAAGTCGGGTCAGATTCTACGCAGATGAGCATCCCATCCTTACCCTTACTGGGCTATGCCCATATCCTGATCCATGACCTCGTATTGCTCTGCCTCGTCCTGTCCTGGGTAATCACACATCGTGAAGTTTACATCATGATCATTATCAATCCGCCACACTCTCCTTCCCCTTCTCCCCCACGCGTTCCCTCATCCTCTACTCTTCTCCTTCTGAAAAAAACAAACAAACAAACAAGTCTTGTCTCACTTAACACCAGCAAACAATAACAGCAATTACAAAAAATGTCAGCAAGAACAGATACAACTGGGGGGAAAGAGTAATCATATTAGTAGCAGCAGCAGCAACAGTAGCAGCAGCACACACCACCAATAGTAGTAGTAGTAGTAGTAGTAGTAGTTAGTAGTATTGTAGTATTAGTAGTAGCAGTAGTAGAAGCAGCAGCAGCAGTAGTAGTAGTAGTTGTTGTTGTTATTGTTGTTCTTGTTGTTGCACAACAACAGCAGCAACAAATGAATGTTACACAAAAAGCGGTGGTAGTGGTAGAAATAGTAATACTGGCAACAGCAGCAACAGCAGCACCAGTTATATCAGTTGAAGTCAAAACAAAGACAACATGAAAACAACAGAAGCGGCATCAATTTCAAATGTAGTGGAAGAAGCCGCAACGATTAACATCAGTTACTGTATTGCAGCAGCAGCTGTAATAGTGGCAGACACACAGCAGCAGCAGCCGCAGCAGCCGTAGTAGGTTTAGACGCAATCAAGGGAAACAAGTCATGGTAGGGAAAAAGTGGGACTCTTCTTTAGTCAGAGAGAAGTTCAAAATGATATTGAAGTTTAACTGTGTAAAAAACAATGCGAAACCATTCAAAACAGAACGAAACAAAACACATCACCATTATGTTATGAGCTAAGAGAGGCTGCTTTTTTTTTCCCTTTTTCGCTTCACGTGTGATTGCACAAACACACACACCACAGGGATTATGGGATGGCAGAATGATGAGCAAATGGGAGGCCAAATGGGAGGCAGATGAAGCATGCAGATTGTGTTTGCGTGACACAAATCAAGTAGCAACAGTGTCAGACCTCAAAGTGCCCGAAGAGCAGGAATGTGCCGGGAAAGATTGGGGTGGGAAAAAGTGGTGGGGGGGATCAGACGGATGGGTGTGTAGGGGGTAAGGATGATATTAGCCCATTTACTGCAGCAGGCACAACAAAAAAAAAAGTAATAGAGGTTTTAAAGCTTTAATGCCGGACTCTTTTCAAAGCTTTTTGCCTGTGATTTCCTTTGTAATCAGTCATTTTAGAAGTCGACTATCATTACAAATATAACATTTTTAAAGTCAAATTTAATCTAATTTCAGGTTTTCCCAATATCCTCCTAGTCTTTTTTTTTTTGTGTCCTGTTCACCAAGTTTATGTGCATTCAGATTTGTTGGTGGTGGTGTGGTTGGATGGTGATGATGTTTATGTAGATCAGGGGGGTGGGGGGTGAGTGTGAGTGGTGGCATTTGTACGTGTTTACATGCGCGCGCTAGTGTGTGTGTGTGTGTGTGTGTGTGTGTGTGTGTGTGTGTGTGTGTGTGTGTGTGTGTGTGATGTGTGTGTGCGTGTCTGTCTGTCTGTATGTCTGTCTTCATGTGCCTGTGTGTCTAAAGATTTTAGTACTATGGAAAACAAGTATGTGCTCTTATTATTTCGCTGCTTTCATACTGCTTTATTTGCTTGAATTCTTAAAAAAAAAACTTATCAAGCATGGAAAACAAGTATGTGGTAGGAATCACATCGCTGCTTTCATACTGTTTTATTTGCTTGAATTCTTAAAAAAAAACTTATCAAGCATTGCCATGTTATTATTTCGCATGATGCATTTGTGTATTTCATATTTAAGCACTTTTCTTTTCATTCAATCTATGTTCCTAATATACGTCTGGCCAGGTACATGACAGAATCACATAAATTTACATTTACAAATGCAAGCATTGAACATGGGGTTTATCGCAGAAAGATGTGTACTTAGATGTAACCGCGCACAGTGTATAGGAACGTGAGAACGTGGTGACAGTAAATTATGCTGAAAATAAACGTGAATTGAACATGTAGGATGTTTTCACGCAGTGACGTACGTATTTCCTATAATTGCTCTGTACGTCTCGTCAAACATATATTGCTCTGACCCACGTACACACACACACACACACACACACACACACACACACACACACACACACACACACACACACACACACACACACACACACACACGCACGCACGTGCGCACGGCGACATTATATATACACTATATACACACATATACATACACACACACACACACACACACACACACACACACACACCACACACACACACACACACACACATATGTGTATATATGTGTTATATATAGTGTGTGTATATGTGTGTATATATGTGTGTAATATATATATATACAATATATATGTACGCATATATGCCCACACCCATACACATACATAGTCATTGTATTGACTATGCTGCACACTTGCATAAAATAACATTTTAAAAATCTAATGTGCACCCTGAAAGATTGAAGGATTGAACCTTCTGTGTCCTACTGAGACAGACCTGAACGAGTATCTTCATGCCATGCTTACTGAGAGAGAGGGCGGGGGGGAGAAAGAGGAGAGAGAGAGAGAGAGAGAGAGAGAGAGAGAGAGAGAGGGGGAGGGGAGGGGGCGTAGAGGATGGATATAAAAGCAGAGTAGCGATCAAACATACACTGATAGTAAACGATCGACTTCGTAGTTACTGATAGTTGTGCACTGGTCCCAAAATCATCAACAATGAGTAGGTATCTGTCAGCTCAAGAGAGCTCATCACGATCAGTAAATCTAAAGAATACACAAAAAATTTAAGGAAAAGGCTGGCACTGAATTGAAATGAAAGGGGGCAGGTGTGGGGGGGGTGTGGGGGGGGGGGGGGGGGGGGCGTGGGGGGGGGGGGGGGGGGGGGGGCGTGGACGTTTTTTTTCGTGGAAAGTAGGGTAGTGGAGCTGAAAGGGACGTATGCAAAGTTTCACGACAGCCTCGAAATTATTACACCCCCTCATCAAGGCCTCATCAAGGAGGGGGGGGAGGAGGGGGGGGGTGGAGGGGGGGGGGAGGAGGGGGGGGGGGGGGGGGCGGGGCGTGGATGACAGGGTGAGATGGGGCGCAGACTCACATGTGACTTGCATTGCAAACAGTGACACAAAGCACCACAAGAGAGGAACCCCCTTCTCGGCCTCACGAGAGTGGGGAAACCACAAAAGTGATGGAACAGCGTCTGGAAGAAGGCTGTCAGCCCAATGAGACAGAAAGACGGGATTGGGGGTGGGAGGGAAGGGGGGGGGGGGGGTGGGGGGGGGGGGGGGGGGGGGGGGGAGGAGGGGGGGAGGGGGGGAGAAGAAGGGAGAAGACAGGGAGGGGAGGGTTTTAGGGAGAGAAGAGGGAAGAGCCCGCCCCCCCCCCCCCCCCCCCCACCCCCCCCCAAGCACGGGGAAGCTGGCCGGTCTTGAAGGGGTTCTGTGTCGTCGAGAAGATTGAGGGTGTGCTGGATTTAGTAGGGGTTCTCTCTCCCTCTCTTTGAGTGATGTCTGTCTCTCTCTCTCCTTTCTCCTCTCTCTGCTCTCTAGGTTTCTCTCTCTCTCTCTCTCTCCTCCTCCTCTCTCTCGCTCCTCCCTCTCTCACTCTCTCTCTCTTCCTCTCTCTCTCTCTCTCTGTCTCCTCTCTCTCTCTGTCTCCCCTCTCTCTCTCTCTCTGAATGGGTTTGAACTCTAGCACTCTCTCTCTCCTCTCTCTCTCTCGTCTGTCGTCTCTCTCTCTCTCTGAATTGAATGTGTTTTGAACACACACACACACACACACACACACACACACACCACACACACACACACACACACACACACACTCTCTCTCTCTCTCTCTCTCTCTCTTCTCTCTCTCTCGCTCTCTCTCCCACTCTCTGAATGTGTTTGAACACACACACACACACACACACACACACACACACCACACACACACAAAATCTCTCACTCTCTCTCTCTCTCTCTCTCTCCTCTCTCTCTCTCTCTCTCTCTCTCTCTCTCGTCCCCTGTACAACTTCTCATACTCTTTTACACTATTTGTGGTGATCCATATTTGTGTGTGTGTGCATGATTGTGTTCATGTAAGCTTTGTGGTGTGTGTGTGTGTGTGTGTGTGTGTGTGTGTGTGTGTGTGTGTGTGTGTGTGTGTGTGTGTGTGTGTGTGTATGTGTGTGTGTGTGTGTGTGTGTGCGCGCGCGGTGTGTGTGTGTGTGTGTGCACGTGCTCATGAGCGCTCATGCTTGTACAAAGGAGGAGAATATATGCATACACGCGTACATGTGCATGTGTGTGTGTGTGTGTGTGTGTGTGTGTGTGTGTGTGTGTGTGTGTGTGTGTGTGTGTGCGTGTGTGTGTGTGCGTGTGCGCGCGCACACACACACACACTCACACACACACACACACACACACACACACACACACACACACACACACACACACGAAGTGAAATACAAATTGCTATCGGCAGACAAAAAAAAAAAAAAAAAAAAAAAAAAACACTGACTACGCTAAGTGAGGAATAGGAATGACCATGTCTGGGATTCTGCCAATTCACTGTGGATCTGGAAGAGGTTGGCGGCGGGACGAAGGGACGGGTCGAAGTCAGTGGAACATTTGCAAGAACAAAAACAACATTGACGCCATCAATAGTCTGGGTGATAAGGATTCCCGATCACAGAGTCCTCCACGCTGTAAACACAAGACTCGGAACCTACAGTCAACCGCAGGAAAAAAATATTTTCTCAAAGTGTTGTGTGTGTGCGTGCGTGCGTGCGTGCGTGCGTGCGTGCGTGCGTGCGTGCGTGCGTGCGTGAATGCGTGCGTGCGTGTTGTGTGTGTGTGTGTGTGTGTGTGTGTGTGTGTGTGTGTGTTGTGTGTGTGTGTGTGTGCAAATGTGATTGTGTGTTTGTTGTGTGTGTGTGTGTGTGTGTGTGTGTGTGTGTGTGTGTGTGTGGTGTGTGTGAGAGAGAGAGAGAGAGAGAGAGAGAGAGAGAGAGAGAGAGAGAGAGAGAGAGAGAGAGAGAGATCTATACTTTGAAGGAAAGAAAGACTGTTGTCGGAACAGAACGAATTGTTGACAAAGAAAACCTTACTAAACGCAAACCATTACCTACAGGTTGATATATGAGAACGCCAAAGAATAACTAAATGTTGCCAGGTTCTTGATGGCGAAAGAGCAATGCCCTTGTCACCTTCACCGTTCCGCATCTTATCCCTCTAGACACTTTAAAAGACGTATATGACCAGCTGAATATGTACCTTAGTATCTGCTAATTCCCATCTGTAAATCTGCCCCATGTTCCAGTACTCTCGTTCGTTGTTCCATTCCGAATGTTCTCCCTTTCATCATTTTATTGGCATATTCATATATACCCCCTACCCGCTCTTGGAGATCTCATAGCACAGCCTATGTAGCATGTATGGATGTTCTGCATTGCAGTAATGTCTTCGTGAGCGTTCCGAAGCAAAACTGGACAGTTTTCTTTCTTTCTATGTTTATCCATAGATAAGTGTCCTGTGTTCATAACAAAGCACGTTTGTGTTTGAAGTATTTTTGGTCACATTCTTGGGCCAAAGGTGATTTCTGTATTGTTATTTGTGCCGTGGTGAAACTACGTGCAAGTTTTATTGTGTTTTGACATCTGTTCACGTCATGGTGAATATGACCAAATGTAAACGTTACAACAGACAGTATATAATACTGAACTCCATCGTAGTGAGCAATGAAAATGGTTATCAAACAAGAAGCGACTAACTACACAAAGGAAAGAAACAAAACACAATACAGAGCGTCAGTAATAAACTAGCAAGAAAAAACTTTCCATGTTTGAGAACACAGACACAGACACAGAGAAACACACACAGACACGAACGCTCGCGCGTGCATGCACACATTTTCACACACACACACACACACACACACACACACACACACACACGCACGCACACATACGAACGCACGCACGCACGCACGCACACACACACATACACACACGCGCACACTGAAACATACACACACACACACATACACAATGCGCGCGCGCGCTGAAACACACACACACACACACACACACACACACACACACACACACACACACACACACACACAGAGAGGAGATAGAATTTCCAATTAAAAAAAAAAACAGAAAGAGCCTTCTTTCAAATGAATCGTATTGTGGATACTGCAATGATAATTGATAATCAATGACATGATATTCTGATTCGGAAGAGCGCTAAACGCAGTGTCGTAAATACCGTTTCGTCAGAAGTCAGTGACATAATACACCAGATCACAAGAACGTTAACGTCAATGACGCCAATTTTATCTGAGAAAGACCAGTGGCACCAGTAAACCTTATATTCCTTCTAACAAAGTTACAGGCTTAAAATCGAGGGCGACAATAATCAACGTCGTAACGCTCGCTTTGGAAGAATTCTATCCGCAGAAGAAAGACAGTTTCGTCATGTCGATGAAAAACGGAGCTAATAACGAATTAATTTGTAATCCATAAGATCTTGTGGGTCTGCCTGTGTCCATGTACGAAAAGGAGGAAACGGGAGAATAGTAAACTTACATTAAGACAAACAGCGTGAGCAAATAAAAGTAATAGTTGATGGTAGTAGAATTGGACGATATCTATGAGCATTAAATGACTCATCTTGACCTTATGGATATATGTTGGATGACACTAGAATGGTCGACACGATTGTCAGTCCTTCTTAGTTTTCAATAAGTCAAATCGGACCGATCAATATGTCGTGCTCCCACTCGTCGAGGGGCACTACTCATTATAATCAATAGTTCAACTAAGAAGAATCTGCAGAACAATGTCAACGACTTTTTGTTCAACAAGTACAAATTCTTGCAAACTTTTCCTTAATTACAGCGTCATTGCAGAGGGCCAGGAAAAGCTTTATGAAAGTGCAGTCGTCAAAATTCCGTGTAAGTGCATTGATTCTAAGAACACTAAAAGAATGTTCTTCAGTCAAGATGCAGGTTAATAGAATACATTAGAACGTGCAGATGAAAGTCCACACCTTAACAGCAATGAAGACAATTCCCAACATACACGCTGATTAAAGTTCACAAGTTCTTGTCAGTGAAGTAAATCTATATGATTCAAATCACATTGAAGATGTCGAAATAGTATCAAATTCTAGCAGCAGAACAGCTCTGGAGAAGAAGAAGCACATAAGCTACTAATTCTAACGTAAGACACTATGGTGAAGGGGGAGGGGGGATTTCACACGAGGCTGTAATACAATGAACATGTAAAGCCGGTAAAAAAAAAAATAATCTGGAGATAATCCAGAAAGCGCATCTGGAAAGCCAGAATCGTAGAACAGCTTGACGAAAAACGCAGGAGGCAATTTTTCAAACATTTGCTGAAAAAGCCTGATGGACTAAGTTTCCATACTTGATTTTAGAACATCCCCCTTGGAATCATTATATCAATGAGTTCTAGAAAACATCACCTGAAAACTAGAAATCAATGGCGTACAATGGAATATATGATACCCATCTACACCATGATCCTTTAAGGTCCTCAGCAGTCTGTGAATTAAAGTATAAGTAGATTAACAGAGGCACGCCGCCGACGTCAGTTACGCAATTCAACTATTTCAAATGAGTACTGACGAAAGGGACATACTAAAACCAACGTGACATAGAAGAGCGCCAACATCAGTGACGTCACGCCTAGTTTATCTTTTTTTAACGTCAAGGATGTCATCACTGACGTCATACGCTTTCCTTTCTTCAGATGAGCGCTGCCGGTGCTGACGTCATTGAGGACGTAATGCCATGGCGGCGAGTAGCCAGTCGCAGGACCAGCTGACGGCGTGTGGGCCGGCCCCAGAGGAGGAGCTGGACGTGGTGGAGAAAAGGGGGCCTCAGCCCCAGCCCTCGTCCGCACGGACGAGGACGCCTTGCTCCGAGATCATCCGCATCGAGCAGCAAGATGCCAGGAGGAGAAGTACCGCAAACACCACTCTGGGCCGCATCGTCCGCTCCGCTCCCTGCAGTGTAGGAGAGGGCATGGGAGGGATGGGTTAGGCCTGTGTGTCGCTCTTTCGTTCTTTCTCTGTAGCTTGGTCTGTCTGTCTATTTCTTGCCTCTCTGTATCTTTGTCTGTCTCTGTCTGTCCGTCAGTTTTCTTTCTTTTTTTGTGTGTCTCTGTCTTCGTCTCTCAGTTTGTTCATCTCTGTCCACCTCACTTTGTCTCTTTTTCGTAACTCTGTCGAGCGCGCGCGCGCGCGTGTCGCGCGTGTGTGTGTGTGCATGTGTGTGTGTGTGTCTGTGTGTGTGTGTGTGTGTGTGTGTGTGTGTGTGTCTGTGTGTGTGTGTGTTTGTCCACTCAGCTCTCAGTCTGTCTCTATGTCTCTGTCTGTCCTACTGTCTGCACTGTCTGTCTGTCCTCTGTCTGTCTGTCTCTGTCTGTCCTTCTCTGTCTGTGTCTCTGTCTGTCTGTCTGTCCAGCTCTCTTCCCTTTCTTTAATATCCCAACCCTTTGTCCCATTGTCTATCTGAGCCTGCAATCGTCTCCCAATACCCCCTCCCTCCCCTCCATCTGTTTTGTGTGTCTGTCTTTGTTGTCTGCTTGTGTGTTCCCTGTGTCTCTGTCTGTCTGTTCTGTCTGTCTAATTTGCCTGTTTTGTCTGAATGTCTGCCCTCCCCCCCTCTCTCTTTTTCTCTCTCTCCTTTTCTTTAATCCCAACCCTTTTCCTTGTCTTTCTATCTGAGCCTGCAATCGTCTCCAAACCCCCTCCCCTCCCCTCCATCTGTGTTGTGTGTCTGTCTTGTGTGTCTGCTTGTACTGTTTCCTGTCTCTGTCTGTCTGTCTGTCTGTCTATTTGCCTGTTTGTCTGAATGTCTGCCCTCCCCCCTCTCTCTTTTTCTCTCCCCACCCCCTCCCCCCCCCCCAAGGGTGGGCTCTTCTTCTCTCTCCTCTCTTACATGTGAGCATGTCGCCCGCCTCTTTTTCTTTTTGCCCCCTTCATCTCTGTCCTAGACTTCATTCCTTGTACCTCACCCCCCCCCCCCCTCATTATTCCCCCACCGCCCCTTTCTCTCACGAACCCCCCTTCCCCCCCCCAAACCCAATGAAATATAGAGAAAAAGTGCAGAGAAACTAGTACAACATCGCAATCTTCCTGTCTTTAGTCCATCGCGTGTCATGGTGCGTCAAGCTCGCCCTACTTTTCCTCCAGATCTGCCCGTCATTAAATCCCATGCCTAGAGCAGTCAGTCACGAAAAACTGTTGCCTGCCATTCAACGTACGCTGTGCAGTCAGTGATGCACGTGCTAGCCGGATACAAACAGTCGCGTTGGTCTGGAGTCGGCTCCGTAGTTCGTGCTTAGACACAATCTCGACCTGTTTTCTGTTTCAGATCAGTATTCGGGTGGTCTCAGAAGCGTGTGTGCTGTTGATGCCATCGGGTCATGCGATTGTCTTGTTCCACACGCGGGTTTTTTTGATTTTCCAAACTTTTCATCTGCATGTATGTGCGACGTGTTGTACTGGCATAAGTCCACTTCCTTACATGGCTCCGTTCCTTACACACACACGTAAAATCGCGTTACATGCACGCACGGAGGGGTAAAAAAGAGGTAGCGTTACTGAAAAGACATTATGCGGTAAAACAAAAAGAGGTTAACACTTCATGTTGCTGAAAGATATATTATGTAGTTAAAAGGAGGTGAAAACTTAATGCTGGTTGAACGACACATGTAGTGGAAAAAATAGGGGGAATTAAGTTAGAATGAATAACACATGTGGATAAAAAAAGGAGTTAAAACTAATGTGTGGTTGAACGACACATGTAGTGGAAAAAAGGGGGGAGAAATTGATGTGAGCTGAATAATACATGTGATAAAAGGGAGGTAAAATTAATGGTTTGCCGAACAATACACGTAGTGAAAAAGAGGGGGGGGGGGGGGGGGGGGGGGGGGGGGGGTGGGGGGTGGGGGGGGGGGGGGGGGGGGGGAGGGGGGGGGATAAATGATTAGCATGAATGATCATGTGATAAAAACAAGGTAAAATTAATGTTGGGCTAAACGATACACACGTAGTGAAAAGAGGGGGGAAATTAATGTTAGCTGGATTATAATGTCATTAAAAAGGAAGTAAAATTCATTTTTGGCTGAAACAACACAATAAGAGGAAAAAAGCAGACGAACTTGAGGTGTTCGGTGAAAACATACAAAGAAGAAAAAAGTGGTACTGACTGGAATGACACATAAATGGTAAAGTGAAAACGTTGAGTTTGATGATTTGCTGAAAGATTGCACGTGTTGCAATGTATTGTTTGTGGACAATATATATTACAGCAAAGCGAAGAACAACTTAGTGTTTTCCTAAACAAAAACAAGTATTAAAAGCAGGAAAAAAATAATGTAGTCCTGAATGACTACACACAATGAATACATTATAGCAGAAAGAAGGCAAATTGGTAAAAGTGGTTAAAATTAGTGAAAATTGTGTACGGTGAATGATGCCACCGTAGTAAAGAAGAGGGAAAGATTAAGTGTTATCTAGACAATACCGAATAGAAAAAAGTGGGACACAAGTGGAGTTGGCTGACACCCATCATCTACAAAAAACAGAATACAGTTTTTCGTTTAACAACAATGAATTACTCAACAGATATAAAGAATTTTAGTTTAGCTAAACAATACACATAGTTGAAAGTCGGGGAAACTAGTAGTGGTTTAACAGAGCACAGGCAGTAGAAAGAAGAATAGAGACTGACTTTATGAGACATGCAAAATAAGTAGATATATGACAAAAAGTAGATTACAAAAAGATATAGTATAACTGAGAGGCAGAACTTCCGCACAAACATAAAAAAAAATCATGCACGAAAAATATCATTTGACAGTTACCTAATTGGAAACTTGGTAACAACACCTAAACAAACCAAATCTGCGTTAGAAAATTTGATTTAAAAGAAGGGCATGGTGTGAACAGAAAAAAAACGGCCTGAAATCAAATTCATTAACAGCTGTCCAACACCTGGTGTCAACAGCATAAACCATCTTTCAAAAGAGAGATTCTGTCAACATTATCTGGTGTATCCACCATTGGCAGCGCTACACCACGCTCAGAAGACACCGAGGCTCACTGAGACTGCACGAGACGTCGGATCTGCACCTGCTGGATGTGGACCCAAGTGATGTGAAGAACGGCGATCAGTTCACCTCTTGTCTGGGGCGTCCGCTGATGCTGGCGTAGCACTCGCTCCTGCGGGCGCGCGTCCCAAAGGTGCTCAAATGCAGTTCATGTCAGGTGACAGGGATGGGCCAGGGCAGCACCTCCACTCCATTCTGCTGCAGAAGACAATTGACAGGTCATCCAGGGCACTGTGAGGTGTAGCATTATCATTCTGGGAACACAAATCTTGCGTTGTCCGACCCTGGTGAATCCATGAGTGGAAGCAGGACAGTCTGAAGACATGGTTCACCGTAACGCTGTGCCATGATGTTGCCATCGATTCACCACGCGCTGGTGATCTAAAGTTGGCGTTGATGGCACCACCCCACACCATCACTGAAGGGCCGCCAAACCGATCGAGCTGCCTAACACCAAGGGTCAATGATACCGTTCTCCCCTCGTCTCCTGTAAATTTCTGATTCTTCCATCACAGCATGGCTCATGCAAAAACGTGACTCATCAGAGAAAATGACATTTCTCCATGCGCGTCCTTCCCAGGAACGCACCATTTGCTGCCCAATGACGCCGGGCCTGCCTGTGTCTGTCAGTCAATACAGGGCCAACGTAGGGCCTGTGACACCTGATTCCTGCGTGTGACAGGCGTCGTCTGACAGTGCGGCTGCTGATGGGACCCCCACGCTCCCCAAAAAGTTGCTCTAGCAGTGGCGCAGCAGCAGTCGAAATCGGTTCCTGAGGTGGGAAAGGCGAATGGCTCGATTTGTCTTGTCCTCTGAGTCATCACTCGAGGTGCGCACTGGTCGAGGACGGTCAGAAACTGACCGGGTGGCTGCCAAGCGTCGTTGTAGGCGGTAGATAGTGGTGTAGTGGGCGTTCATGGCTCTTACCATCTGTCGGACAGATGAACCGGCCCTTCGCTCAGCATCCCAACAACGTGGCCCAGCCGTGGCATTTTTCTTGCATTATGATAAAATCATTCTGGTTGCGGCATTTTTGAGGGGTTAAAACTGTGTGCTTATCACGTGAAAAGAAAGCGAAGCAATCTTCACTCTGAAGTGAGTTTGTCGCCCAGTTTGGCTTTTTTTGCTTCTGGCGCTAGTGTCTGTTCGCTGGCACGTGCTGCACGAGAAAACGTCGCTGTGTGACTGGGTGGGTCACACTCCCACCCGACTGAGGAATGCGTTCAAAAAGGAGCAACAAATCAAACTTTTCCCGTCGAACTTGTGTGCATGATGTGAGGAATTATGCCCCTCAGTGTAGTACCGGTGAATGACAGATGACCAAAAAAGAAACATAAATAGTGCTTGCTGAATGGCATGTGGTAAAAAATGAGAAAGGAGTACCGCTGGTCGAACAACGTGTCGCAAAAAGTAGATGTAAACGGTGGCTGGAAAAAACGACGTGTGAGAAAAAGGAATATGAAAGTGTGTTCGTTGAATGACATGTAATAAACAGCAGAAATAAATAGCCCTGGCTCAATGACGTTTAGCAAAATGTAGATATCAATGGTGTTAGTTAAACGACATGTAAGAAAAAAAGTAAATATACACAGTGCTTGTTAACACAGTGGAAATACCGTTAAAAAATTATGGCAGTGGAATAACCTGTGTCAAAAAGTAATCAAACAGATTGTACTGGTTGAAACAACATATGACCAACAGCAGTTACAAACCGCAGCTATTGGTCGACATGTAAAAAAAAAACAAACAAGAAACAAAAAAAAAAAAAAAATGAAACAAACACACACACACAAAAACAACATAAAAATTTTAAAAACAAACACACACAACAAATAAATGTGCTGATTGAATGATACGGAACAAATTGTAGAGATAGATGATACTGCTTCTACCACACATGCAGTGACAAAAGTAGGGAAAAAGAACTGCTGGCTGAACGATGCCTAAGACAAGCAGGAAAAAGTAGTCTGTGACTGAACGCATCCCCAGCTGTCCGCCTCTGCTGGCACGTGATTGCTGATCTAATTTGTCCACTGTTTGACTTTTCGGCCTTATACAATCAAACAGCCATTCGTGTGTGTGTGTGTGTGTGCGTGTGTGTGTGTGTGGTGGGTGTGCCTGTGAATGTTTCTGTGTGTGCGTGCGTGCGCGCGCGCACGCGCGCGCGTGTACAAGTGCTCGTTTTTTTTTTTTATTTGCTCGCGATGGAGTGTGCGCGCACGCGTGTGTGTGTGTGTCTCTGTAAGTGCGCGCGTTTTTTGTGTCATTGTGGCTTCGCGAGGGAGCTCGCGCGCGTAGCCGCGTGATGTAATGTGTGCGTATGTGGTGTGTGTGTGTGTGTCTCTGTAAGCGCGTTTTTTTTTTGTAATGTTGCTTCGCGAGGGATGGCTCGCGCGCGCGCAGTGTGTATGATTGTGTATGGTGTTGTGTGCTGTGTGGCGTGCGTGTGCGTGTGTGTGGCGTGTGTGTGTAGTGGGTGTGGTGGTGTGTGGTTGTGTGTGTGTGTGTGGGTGCGCGGCGGCGCGGCAGCGTACATGAGTGTGGGTTATATTGTGTGAGCACTGCGTGTGGAGCCCAAATAGCGTGGCATACGTGTGCCGTGTGTACGTGTCGTACGTGCTTCTGTGCGTGCGTGCATGTGTGTGTGTGGTGTGTTTGCTGTACGTGCGGTGCATTTTGTGTGTCTGTGGTTGGTGTCCTGTGTGCGGTGTCTGTGGTGTGTACGTTTAGCGTGCGTGTGTGCGTGCATGTGTGGTTTTTGTTGTGTGGTTTTTTTGTTTTTTCTGAATACATTATGCGATGAATTGGGCTCTGTAGAAATGTTATTCTCCTGGATATACGAAGTCATGTCTTTTTTCTCCCCGTCCCGTGCTTCTGAATTCATGGAAATAGATGTCTCACATTACATGTTCAGGTGCACAACGACAATTTGGTCATTTGTATTCGTTTCATATTATTCAACGCAGGTAGTTTGTTTTCGATTATACGCTCTCTCCAGGCAATAGAAATTGCTGACAATTACAAGTCTCCGTAGTTCTGGACTGTTGCGTCTGTACGTCGTGCGCTCTCACATCACAGCCGTCTCTCTCGCTCCTGCTACATTACCTATACCTCCAAAATTCAAGCTCCGCAACACATCCCCCCCCCCCCCCCCCCTCTCTCCCTCCTCCTCCTCTCTGCCTTTTTTCTGCTGTCTGTTATTTAGTAATCTTTTTCTGGGTCCTGTCCTCCTCCCTCCTTTCCTTCCGTCCCTCCCTCCGCGCCTCTCTCTCCAAAAGTGCGACTCTCATCCCCCCCCCCTCTCTCTCTCTCTCTCTTCTACGCTACTCCTGCCGGTCCTCCAGGGCTCTCCCTCGGCTCTTTCAAAACACAAACACTCCATTCCTCTACCTCCACGGCCGCTTTCTCTCTCTCCTCTCTCTCGCTCATCTCCTCTTCTCTCATCTCTCTCGTCTCAAAGCAACCTGTGTGGTGTGTGTGTGTGTCTGTTTGTGTGGTGTGTTGTGGTGTGTGTGTGTAGGGGTGCGGCTAACCCATATTACCTTCAGTGTGGACAACAGTACTTTATTCGACTGTGGGCTCATTCTTCAACGCCAACCGACCAGCCCACCGTTCATAATCGCTGGACCTGTTTGTGGTCCAGTGTCCCCTGAAACCTAACAGTGGGGCATCCTCTGGCCACCCTCCTCTGTATGCTGACAACCGCTCTGTCCTGAGGGTGTCAGTCTGTCCACAATCCCATGGGACAGAAATCTTTGCTGCCCGATGGTTGATCAATAATCCGTGACCAATCATAGCCCCCCCCCCCCCCCCACCCACACTCACACAACTCCCCCTCCTTGTAAACTTTACTTTCATCCTTTCGGCGTTGACCCTGACCAGCAACAACGTAATTCTCCTCTCTTTATGTCCGGTTTGCTGGTCCCACACCATCTATATCGTCAGATTTGACGCGGACCCGAAACTGACAACAACACCGACATCGCTGGCGCTAACAGCAATCGCAGCAGCTAGCATTGCCAACAGAACGAAGGCGCTTCTCTTGTCCCACGGTGGTCACGCCGCGAGAATTACACCCCAATAATCCTTGCTGCCAGGGATTGAAAAAATCTCTTTACTATGACCTTTTTTTTGCTCCAATATTCCCACGAGAGGGGAAGAGAGACCCGGGTGGGGGGGGGGGGTGTGGGGGGTCGGGGGGGGGGGCGGAGTTTTATATATTTTATATCCCGCTAACTATCTTAGGTTTGTCCTGTTTTTCTGTCTGTTTTGTTTATCGCTATCTATCTATTACTATTCTGGCTTGCCCTGTCCCTGTCTGTCCCTGTCTGTCCCGTCCGGTTCTAATATCCCCGAAAGTTTATCTATCTACTAACTACCTACCTATCTGTATCGATATCCTTTACGTATGTAAATGTAGCTAAACTTTCAATGTTTTAAAAAAAAAAAGGACCACCAACAGCGCAATTGATTTTTTTTTCAACCATATTTCCCGGCCCTTTTACCTTACCTCCCTGACATGGTATTATGTAAATGAGCCCACCCAGTAAAGAGAAATGAATCTAATTCACTTAACGTTTAAACTCGTGTGTACGACGCTAGAATGTGAAGACAACCACAAAGGCTTACAAAACTTGTTCACTCTGGACGATACACCTCCTCCCATCACCTTGTTAAGCACACGTGGCGTAACGTGCCGTCCGCGCCCCGCCGCCCACAACATACATTCACACACACTTTTCCCACACATGCAATACACACATCTTGTCAACACAACACATAAACCACAGTTGTGCCATACCGTGCAACTGTTTAGGGCATTTACGGATAACACCAGTGTGGCTTTAGCTTTTGTTCCATGTTATGGATTTTTGTGCAGAATAAATCAGTCCCCTCTATCTCTTGTTTACGTTAGGCGATTTTCGTGTAAGCGTTTCATATGATTCATCCCGCTTCTAATATGGTTAGTTTTATGGATTTTGGGCCCAAAATAGAAGTCCAAATCGAGACTGCAGCTCATTTTAGAAGAGGGTTTTTTTTTGTGGAGCATCATGTAACGAAATTCAGTCCCCTCCTTTTTACGTCCCAGGGAATTTTGCCATTTCTGGGTTTTTCTTGTTTTCACTTTTTTTATTAACACATTATCTCCCTGGATATGGTGAACCTTGTAATTTGAACGGAACCGACCAAAAAAGAAGCGGGGAAGGGACAAAATCCTACCTACTCACGCACCGCTACGCCCGCACGCGCGCGAGCACGAAAACCACACACACACCACACACACACAACACACCCACACACCACGCGCGCCGCGCGCGCGCCAGCTGCGCGCGCAGCGTGGGCTTCTTAGGTGGCACCTACCGTTAGGTTAGTCTTTTTTTTTTTGAAAAACTAACAAAAACAATACTATGGTATTGCCACACCATCACCAATCCTTTTTTTCTGGTATAAGCAAAGTTCTTCTAAAACCGCAAAGGCAGAGGGAGTCAAAATAAACCACTTTTCCGCGGCTCACTGATGATCAACAATCAGGTTTCGAAATAAACCGGTATCGTGACCCCGGCAGACTTAGCTGTTAGTTAGCTTTCCCCTCCTTTCCCCTCCCCATTTGGAGATTGGTCCTCCCTCTTTTGGAGACTATAGCTTGCTGGAAGGTTCATTGTTGAGAACCAGTTATTTATTATTTCCCCATTCACCCACTCAAAGCACATACTGCGTAGGCCAGAACATCCTACCACTGGAAATTATATGAAGGCCTTTACCACCCCCCCTATTTCTACAATCTGAGACATAAGCCAGCTTTGTTAAATCAATATATATATTATATATATAGATATATATATATTCCTACCTGCTGCCCATCCTATTCAAATCGTCTATCTATTTATCCTATAGTATTTTTCCCCTATCAATCCATTCTATCTCCTGTTTGTAGTTGTCCTGTACTGTGTCTGTCCCTATCTTTCCTATATCTATCTGGTTTGTCTATCTGGTCTGTTCCACAGTGATTTGTATGAGTTTGCCAGCATATAAGACCGTCCCCCCTCATGCCGTTTTTGAGGCAATAATGGCTTTTGGATGAAACCCCTTTTTACCCCTTTCCTTTTGCGCCGGAATGCCTTGCTCCGCTACAAATAATGTCTTGTCAAATCGACCCCAAGGGAGTTCCACGCAGTTTTCTCTTTTTGCATTCTTTGCCATTTTTTTCACCATTAATCCCTGTTATGTGTACAATTTGGGCGTGTTTTATAATTTGTGTTGTGTTTTTAAGAGAGGATAGAAATAGGTGGTGGGGGGGGAGGGGGGGGGGGGGAGGAGGGATAGAGTCGGGGTGAAGTGGGACACACTAAGTTTACCCGAAGAAACAGAAAAACAGTGAAAAGACAGAAACTATGGTGTGTTTTTTGTGGTAAGTGCGCAGCGCCATGCAAATATGCATGTATAACTGTTTGTACCGTGGCGCGCGCCTTTGTGGGTGTTGGGTGTGTTGTGGGGTGTGTGTTTGTGTGTGTGTGTTGTGCGCGCGCGCGCGCTACTCCGCGGTAACATGCCACGCCGACATGTGGTTTTTTAGGTGTTTATTTATTCCCCCAACCCCCACCCCCACCCCACTTAGCGTCAATTGCTGAGCAATACATGATCAATCCCAAAACTTCACGTTTTTACTCCTGATGTGCCTCATGATCTTCCTTCCGAGAACTCCTACCCGACAAGTACATTTCTTTTCATAGGGGAGGAATAATTTTGGTATAAAAAGTTTTCGTGTTACACACCGGAAAAACTGACCCGGTTCTTTGTTTGGGAAAGATGGATGACCAAACAGACCCTCTTGGTGCCAAGGACGGAGAATAGGGGCAGGGGCTGGAGTGGGGTGGTGGTGGAGAGGGGTGACGTGCCTCTTTGTTGATTTTGATTAGTTTCCATGCATCTGTCATGTTACACGGATTTGCTAGGAGCATAACCAAACTGATTTTTCTTGCCTGTTTGCAGACCACAGTGTTTGGCGAAAACGAAAGTCCCCAAACCTGGTTTGTTTCCCTTTTTTGCCCGATGGGGATTCTATGGCTTGGTGGTCAGAGGGCATACGGTCCCCATCCTGCTTCTGTTGGTTTTTTTAAACGCATGGGTGTAATGGGGAACGTTTTCCTTAAGCAACCCAAAAAATCTAGTCTGCTTTCCTCTTTTTTCACTGCTATAGATTGTGGTGAGTATTCATAAGAAATATCCCAGTATGCCCTCTCCCCACCTTCCGTCGCCCTACACCCCCTTAAAACGGATGTGCCTTGGAGCACTCAATCCCAAATCCAGTCTTTTCTCGTTTGTGTCTGTTTTGCGTTTTACGACGGCTTTCCATTCGGAAAACCAGTCTACTTTTTTCGTTGTATTTATGGATTGTGTTCGAAAACCTTCAGAATTAAAACCCAGTCTCATTTCCCTTGACGAAATAACCGATTTTTTACAAGCATTCTGTATGAAACCCTGCAAACGTTGGGGGCATTACGGATAAACCCCAGTTGTGCTTTAGCTTTTTAGTTTTCATGTTATGGATTTTGTGGCAGAAATAAAAATCAGTCCTCTTATCTCTTGTTACGTGTTAGGGATTTCGTTAAGCGTTTCATATGAAAAAAAAAAAAATCCAGTCCGCTTCTAATATTGTTAGTTTATGGATTTTGTGCAGAATAAGAGTCAAAATCTACACTGCACGCTCATTTTAGAAGAAGGGTTTTGTGGAGCATATTCATTACGAATTCAGGTCCCCTCCTTTTTTAGCGTCAGGAATTTTGCATGTCTGGGTTTTTCTTGTTTCCACTTTTTTTTTATATACAAATTAGTATCCTGGGATGGTGAAACATTGTATTGAAAACGGAACGAAAAAAAAACGGGGACAAATCAGTACGTACGCACGCACGCGAGCACGAAAACACACACACACACACACACACACACACACACACGACACACCACACACACAACATGCGCGCGCGCGCGCACGCACGCACGCCACGCACACACCCACACACACACACACACACACACCACACACACACACACACACACACACCACCACCACCACCACCACCACCACCACCATACCCATACACAACGCACCACGGCACACACACACACACACACACACACACACACACACACACACACACACACACACACACACTACGCACGCACGCGCGCGCGCTCATACATTGCACCATATCAAACACACACAACCACACCCACGCGCGCGCGCGCGCGCGCGCCGCAACAACACACACACCACACACACACACATACACACAACACACCACCACCACCACCACCACAACCATCGCCACCCCCATAACACACACCACACCCACACACACACACACACACACACACACAAACACACGTGCGCGCGCAACGCACACACACACACATATACACACACGGCACGCCACACTAACACACCAACGCACACACACTCACACACACACCACACACTCACACCACACACACACACACACACACACACAACATACACATGAGCCTGTGTTCTCCCGCAATCGCCTGTCCCATTTTTTTCCCAGTACACATACACCCCGGATGTATTGAAGAGGTCTCACGGGGTTGATAAGATTCATGAGATTTATGACCCAGGGAAAACCGCCCGTCATAAATATCGCCCAAGACTTTTACATGCAGTGGTGGGGGAAGCGGGGACAGGCCCCTCCTGTCTCAATCATTCCTCATGCAGGGCTGAGTTGCTCTTCCCACACGGCCACCAACCACTATATTTTCTTTCGGTATATTTCCTCACCCCCCCCCCCCCCCCCCCCCCCCCTTATTTTTTTCTATTCTTCACCAGCTTTCTCCACTGAAGCTCGCTCAAAGCGGGATTACAGAGAGGTGAATTTGAACGGCATATTTTTTTAAATCAGCAGTTGTAGGGAAGGTTGCAGAATTGACAGGATTCGGGGATAAATTTAAATGTAATGAATAGCGAACCGCCAAGAAAATGTAAACAAATGAATCATAAGAAAAAACACGACGCGTTTCGACCTCTTAGATCTTCTTCAGGCACGATACCAAACACTCAGGACAAGGAAAGTGAACGAGCAATCACTTATCTTCATTCACTTCAGGGCAAGATGGGCCGTCACGTCAAACCGAGATGTTATGTTACATTTATACTTTTGAAAAAAAAATGGTAACACAAATACGTTTTTGAAATGTAGACTGGATAGCACACATCCACGCATGTCTTTAACTTCACAAGAGAAAACTAAAACACAAGTAAAAAAAAAAAAAACAGTCGAATTACACTGTATGAAAATCATGGGCAATTACTTCGACTTTTACAAACGACAGTGCATTTTTTGTACTCCCAGTTCTTATAGAACATCAAGCGCTTTACAGTGGGAAAGAAGAAATGCTGTCTGTGTGTCTGTGTGTCTGTCCGTCCGTGGTCAAAATGTGTTCCACTCGCTCCAGACAAACTACTGGGCCGATCTTTCTGAAAATTTGTAGTTCATTATGGGTCACGGATGATGCCCGATGTTTCATTTTTACCGTATATCCGCTACGAACGGCTATAACGGCCCATAACGGTTTTTCTTCTTTATGCAATATCTCAGAAAGTATGTGGCCGATAGTTCTGAAAATGTGTGGGCATGTTCATTATGGGTCACAGATGATGGCCGATGTTTACCAGAACAGCCGCTACTAACGGCTATAACGGCCGCGAAAACGGTTTTTTTTTTTCCTCTGTATGGGATATCTCACCGCGTGTTCAGGATAAACTGGGAGTACTTTTTAAATGCTTTGCATCTTGTATAGTTCTGTTTTCGACCCGCGAGTTCGGAATCACCTTAATTGTATTTCTTTTATGATTTTTTTTTACCGTTACAGACGCATTTATCATGAAGATGTAAATGCCTTCTAAAGTTTTACTATTGGCAGCAACCACATAATGTGACAGCGTACACTCACTGCCCGTTATTGTACGACACAAAACAAAACAAAACAGACTGAAAGCACCTTTCATTTTCTAGTATGTTGCTGATTAATGACTTTACACGTGTGTGTGTATGTGTGTGTGTGTGTGTGTGTGTGTGTGTGTGCGTGCGTGTGTGTGTGTGTGTGTGTGTGTGTGTGTGTGTGTGCGCGCGCGCGCGCGTGTTAAAAGTAACATGATACATAAGTCGAGCATTTCCTAATCTTTTCTTTCGTTCTGTATTGTTGCTGCTTAACAAAAAAATATATTGACGTGATTGTTAAATTAAAGATGATGAAAATATAACAGTTCGTGGAATTTTTGACATTTTCTTTTATTTCTCTCAAGAGGTAATATGTCAAAATAAAAATGAACAAAAGAAGTTTATTGACTAGACGCATAAACATCTACGAGTTTTGCAGCATGATTGGTGCGGACCTGTTGGTGAGGACCGGATTTTAGTTAGTAAAGGATTGTTCAATCACAACAGAAAGACTGCGGTCCCCCGATTTTGCCCATCGAGTTTGGTTTTGTTTTTGTCGCCGCGTGTTTTCCTTGCTGCATACTATCACCCTGGTATCATGCTGTTTTCCTTTCTGTGTTTTCGACCGATTCCATTCTGTGTACTGTGGCGTCTCATCTTGTACTCTTTCTGTTTCGAACTAGTTTCATTTTATACCTACCCTGGTATCATTTTGTCTGCTTTCTATTTTCAAATGATCTTTACATTGTTCTTACTCTGGTATCATTTTGTCCCCCGTTCTGTTTCAGATCATCTTTAACTCTGTTGTATACTTTGTTTCGGACCATTTTCATTCTGTTACCCTGATAATATCTTTCTATTTCAAATGATCGTTATTCTGTTACACTTGTATCATTTTTTTATACTTTGTTTCGGACCAGTTTTCATTCTGTTACTTACTCTGTTATCATCTTATTTCCTTTCCCGTTTGAGCCCAGTTTCGTTTCCATTACGTTGGTATTGCCCCCTGTTTTTTTCCTTTGTGGTTTCGGAACAGTTTATCCGGTTACCTTGGTATCGTCTTGTATTGTCTTTCTGCTCCAGACCATTTTTTCAGTCCGTTATCCTGAGCAGTTATTCCTGGCATCATCTCCTTTTTTTTTTCTAGTTGTTGTAGATCACTTTCAGTCTATTACCCTAATATCATCTTATATGTTTTTCTGCGAGGAAACTAGTTTCATCCCGTTCTCTTGGTAGCATTGCGTATTGTCTGTTTACAAACACATTCCATTCCAGTAAACCTTGTGTCCATTCGTGTCCTTGCTGCGGCAGACTGCTTTCAAATCCGGTTACCCTGGTATTATCTGTCTCCTTCAGCCCCAATTTCCTTTTTTTTTGTTACTCATCTGAATCAACTTTCTACCCTGTCTGTTTCCAAAACCATGATTTCCTAGTTTTCTCTAAGAAAGTCTTAACGATTTTTTTTTTAAAATTATAATGCCTGTCCTTATGTTAAGTATATGAGTTTCACCACGTTATTAGAATGTCTCCAGAGCTTCGTACTGTCCCTCCCCCCCCCCCCCCCCCCCCCCCCCCCCCCCCCCCCTCCCCCCGACCTCTTCCCCCCGACATCTTCTCCTCATTCTTTCCTTCGCTCTCCCTGCTTCACAGAAGTCCGCTATCTGCCTATCCCTCGCGAACAGGAAGGAATGACGTCATTATAACCACCACAAATCCACAGGGCTTAATCGTGCCTGCACAAAGTCAATGAAGATCAATTGGCCAGACATTCTCTGGAGATGGCAATTTACATGGCTTGGGGAGTAGGGATGCAGATGGCTCAATTGCAGCGTCAACATGAGGCCTCTCTCCTCTCTTCTTCTGCGTTCTCCTCTCTCCTCTCTCTCTCTCTTTTCTCTCTCTCATCTCTCTTCTCTCCTCTTCGTTCGCTCCGCTCTCTCTCATCCTCCTTCACTTCTGTCCCTTTGTCCTCTCTCTCAGCTATCTCC
>JADBJO010017862.1:25000-36586 GCA_016801955.1 Conus betulinus | reverse complement strand
TCAGGTTCGGAGAACAGTCTGACGTAGTAATTCAAAGACAGTTTCAGCCTGCGGTTTGGACAGTGAAGGTTCACCTGCCTCTGCGTACAGGCTGTACACAGGGGTGGTGCGGAATGCCAGAGCCGTACACAGCACAACCATAGTCCAGTTTGGAACGGACCAAGGCTCTGTAGAGGTGCAGCAAAGTTTTCTTATCAGCGCCCCAGTCAGTGTGTGCTACGACCCGCAGAATATTCAGAGCTTTCTGGCAAGAGGTTTTGAGGTGTTTAATATGGCTGAGAAAGTTGAGTTTTTGGTCGAAAATAACTCCAAGGAATTTGGCCTCTGTGACAGCTGGAATGGGAGATTTTCCCTATTTTGATTTCAGGATCTGGAAAAAAAAACTGACGAAAATTATGGGAAGTGAATGCACTGTGTCTTCGTAGGAGAGAAAGTAAAGCCATTTTCATCCGCCCATTGATGAATTTTATCCACACAAAGCTGGAGCCTGCGCTGGACACTCGGGTACAGGCTTCCAGTTGCATAGACAGCAAAATCATCCACAAACAATGAGCAGTCTGAACCCTGCTGAACTGACTTGACAATGTTGTTAATCTTGATGCTGAATAGGGCCGGAGACAGTATGCTCCCTTGTGGAACACCCAACTCTGCTCATGAACATCAGAGAGAGTGGTGCCAACCCGGACCTGAAACTGTCGGTCTGCCAAAAAATTTTGAATGAAAAGTGGAAGATGACCCCGAAAACCAAGATCATGGAGATCATGAAGAATTCCAGCTTTCCAGGTGGTATCGTCGTAGGCTTCTCCAAGTCGAAGAATATAGCCACTGCGTGGTGTTTGTTCAGAAAGGCGTTCCGAAGCCGAAGCGTAGATTCCAGACGAATCAAATGGTCCACTGTAGTATGATGATGTTTACGGAAACCACACTGTTCTTTCGCCAAAAGGCCGTCGGTTTCAGTTTCCACATGAGTCTAGCGTTGACCATTTTCTCCATCAGTTTACAGACACAGCTGGTCAAAGCTATTGGACGGTAGTTTGACGGGTTGGAGAGATCTTTTCCAGGTTTGGGGATAGGAATGATGAGGGCTTTTCGCCAAGATGGTGGGAAGAATCCAGTAGTCCATACATGGTTGTATACATGTAGCAGGATGTGCAGACCTTTTTGCGGAAGATGTTTCAGAAGTTTATAATGGATTTCATCTATACCCGGAGAGGAATCGTTGCAAGAAAGTAAGGCGGATTTCAATTCATTTAAAGTGAAAGGAAGATTGTAGTCTTCCACGTTGTCTGACGAAAAGTTGCAGGGTGATTTTTCTTTAAGGGCTTTGTTTTTGACAAAACTGGCTGACTTGTTAGAAGAGGAGGAATTCTTTTCAATGGTTGAAGCAAGCAGATTAGCAACTGCTTTTTTCTCTGTTATTAAAGAATCAGAAAACTTGAGGTGGTTCACAGTGGGGCAGGTGTTCTTCCCTTTGATTTTTGATGATTTTCCACACTTTTTTCTTCGAAGTTTTGGATGTGAGACTTGAGCAAAACTGTCTCCAAGATAATCGCTTACTGGTCTTATATATGTGTTTCGATTTGGCCCTCAGTTTCTGATGCGCTCGGACGTTGGGCATCGAGGGTCTGCAAGAAACCCTACGTTGAGCTCTTTTACGGGTTTTGTTAATTTCTTTGCACTCAGAATTGAACCAAGGAACTTTTGGCATTACGGGCTTCTTGGAAGATGTCTGGATGGTTGACTTTGCGCAATTCAGTATGAAATCTGAAAGACTTCCTGCCGGATCGTCACTATGCAGGATCTTGTCCTCTTCCAGATCCATAAGAAACTTAGTGGCAAAGAGGTCCCAATCTGCTTTGTTGAAATTGAGGCGTTCTGGCAAAGACTCGCTCTCTGCATTTGTACACCGAAGCAACACAGGAAAGTGGTCACTACCATGCAGGTCCTCATCAACCTCCCAAACAAAATCCAAAAACAAAGATGGATCACAGACAGAAAGATCCAGACAAGATGTGGGTGCCATTAGCGGAGTGAAAGTAAGTTGGTGATTTCCTGTTCAAGACACACAGATCAAGCTCCGAAAACACTTCCTCTAAAAGCAGACCCCGTGGTGAAGATCTCTCACTTCCCCATAGAGGAGAGTGGCCGTTCAGATCACCCAACAGCAGGAAGGGTCGAGGAAGCTGCTCCAAGAGTGAAATGAGGTCCTGTTTGGTGACGCAGATGTTTGGAGATAAGTACAAACTACAGACAGTAACTGTTTTGTGGAGAGTAACCCGAGCTGCCACTGCCTGAAGCGGAGTCTGCAGAGCAACTGGGCTGTACAGAACAGAGTTGTGAATGAACAAGGCAACTCCACCAGAAGCACCATGTTCAACACAGACTGTGCAGGTAGATTTAAAAAACTGTAGCCAGAAAGTGAAAAATTTTTGTCAGACTTGAGAAGAGTTTCTTGGAGGGCAATTAGCATCGGCCTGGCCTCACGGCACAACAGCTGCAATTCTTCATAATTGGAAGACAGTCCCCTGATATTCCAATGTATGATTGAATCCATTGTGGATGAGTCCATCATAAAATGAAATATGGTGAAAGAAAAATAAATCTCGTAATTCTTCCTTTTATTCTATATCAACATCATCTGGATCCGAGAGAACTGCAAATCTGTTGAAATTTCTCTCCGCTTTTTTCTCTCGATCTGATACAATTTTGTTCGGCGTTTTCTTTTTAGGTGGCGACTTGGTCTTTCCTCCAGAACCGCCAGCTCCCTTGTTGACAGCTGTAGGGTGCCCTTTGGAGGATTTTGAGGGGGTGGTCTTGTCTTGTACTTCAACGACTTCCACTCTCTGCCGCTCTGAAGTGCCTGTAGGTCTTTTGCCCCCTGGTGGTCTGGGGGCGGGAGTAGGCTTTGAAGACTGACTCGTATCTGAAGGCGACGACTGCTGGGGTTCATCGCATGCAGTGGTTCTGCCTGAGGCTACAGACTTGGTTTCTGGCTCTCTCTCGGCAAACGAGGACTCCACCGTCTGCACTCCGATGCTGACTGTTGTTGGCTTCTTTACTGCAGCTGCAAACGAGAGCCCAGCAGTTGGTTGACTTTCATAGCAATCTTTTTCGCCTCAAAAAACGGGATTCGCTGTTCAGTCTTTATTCTCTGAATTTCCTTTTCCTTTAACCAGTTTGGACAGGTCTTCGATGATGATGGGTGCTTGCCTCCACAGTTGGCACAGAGTGGTGGACTGTCACACACACCCTGGTGGACTGGCTGGCAGCAGGTACCACACACCTCTTCCTCCGTACATCTATCCCTCACATGGCCGTACCTCTGGCACTTGAAACAGCGCAGAGGTGATGGGATGTACAGTGACACTGAAACTCTCAGGTAGCCCACCGTAATCGACTCCGGAGAGAAGTAGAGCAGAAGGTCAAGAAAAGGGTGTCAGTTGGAATCCTGTCATTGCCTTTACGCACAAGCACACGATGAACGTGGGTCACTCCTTGAGATGCCAGCTCTGACTTGATTTCAGCCTCCGACACTCCTCTCAGATCTCTGCACCGGATTACTCCTTTCGAAGAGTTCAGAGATTTGTGTGGAGACACTTTGATCGGTCGATCCACTAACGTTGTTGATTTTAACAGCATCTCGGAGTGCAGCTTGGATGAGCACTCAATCAGAAGTGACCCATTCCTCAGTCTCTTGACGCTCTTTGGCTTCCCGCTGAGGCCATTGATTCCCTTCGCAATCGCAAAAGGACTCAGGCCTGACAGAGGTCTATCTTCATCTGCTCCCTCCACAATCAGCCAGCTGGGCCAGAAGCCTGAAAGGACTCTCGTCTCATGTTCCGAATCCGTGTCCGTCTCTGTTTCTGAATCCTGCCTGTGTCTTTTTTTTGTTTTTGTGCCATGGTGTATTCATTAGAATTCATCTCTTTTGATTCCCACCCGCCATCGAGTCCCAACAAGGGGGATGCCCATTTTATACGGAATTCCAGTATATCTGGGCACCAGGACTTCAAAGGAGATATACACAGCCTGAAAGCATCCCTGCCACAGAAGCTCCCAAACCCGTTTGACCCGAGCCGCCGCCTTCTAGCCTGAGCTAGGGCATGCACGCGACCAGCCGCTTGATCGAAGTGGGCCACTTCGACCACCTGTCTAGGGGAAGTCCAGGCCAAAAGAGGTGTGTTGACTTGATGCACCGCAGTCACATCAGCGGTCTCAACCTCCAGGATCCTATTCTCCCCCCATCACACAGACGCACCGCACGGCAAACACGGTGGGCCTCAAGAAGACCACAGAGAAAAGAGGAGTGTTGAAAAGAAGACTTGAAGGGGAGACGAAGATAGAAAAGACCCAAATAAGAAAGGCAGAAAACAAGAAAAGGAGAAAGGCGGGTTACTATTAGTCAGGATCCTCACCCTTAGCCTGTCTGACATGGGAAGCCCTACCAGGGACATCAACTCCTTACCACGTTGCGCTTAGGCCAGACAGCATCTTCGACTTTCAGGCCTAGAAGCATTTGAAAAAAAAAAAAAAAAAAAAAAAAAAAAAAATAGCCTATCTTCAAATATTGATGCCCCCGCCAGCAAAGCCTAAGGGATCACAGGATCACGCAAGCCCTCCGACCACGGCAAGGTTGCAACCCCCGGAGGGAGAACCACATTAAATCAGAAGACAGAAAGTCATTTAAAAAAAAAAAAAAAAAAAAAAAAAAGGACCCAAACACACACTTTCACACATCTCTTTAAAAGACATCTTCTAAAAACGCACCAGAAACTTCTTTAAAAATTTTTCTTCTGTAAAATCTTAAATCTGATGAAAAATGTTATAAGTCTCTCTCAAAACCCAAAGATCACATCAGGTGGGCACATCTCTGAACAGGATTTTCATGGAATCTGCTGTAAAATGATAGTGTCTCACATCGTGCAAGTCCCAACACTCTAAAAGAATATGTTTCATTGTGAGTGGAACATGACATGGAATGCACCACGGAGCTTCTTCATTGTCTTTAAAAGGTAGGAAGAGGTAAAATACGAATGGCCGGTGTGTGCAGCCGGCACAGAACTGCTTCTTCTCTTACAACCACAAGGCATAGATGAGAGGAACTCCTTAAGATATGGACGGATCTGAAACAGTTTGTTATCCATCTGTATATTCCAATCCTCCTCCCACAGGTCTCCGACATAATCATTAATTTTGGGTTGCAGATCTAAGCAGGGAATATATATGTTAGACAATTTCTCTCTTGTGGCATTCTTGGCCAAACAATCAACCATTTCATTCCCTCATTGCCCAACATGACCAGGAAACCCAAGCCAGAATAATGTTGTAACCCTCCACTTTCAACTTGGTAAAAAAGTAAGAAGTGTAGATTGAAGAGTTCTGGATCTGCTCAAGGTAGCACCCAGCTATGGCCTCCAAAGCTGACAGTGAATCTGACAGAACCAGAAAGTCCTTCTTTGCTGATTGAGAGCTTATCTACAATGCTAGAACCAGAGCAGTAAGTTCAGCAGAATAGACAGAAGCATCTGAAGGAGTATGTTCTAACAAACAGGAATATAGAAGGAGCACCAGGCCAATAGGCCCAATCAGGCACACTCCATCTTCAGACTTGAAACCGTCAGTAAAAAATTTCTGATTGGATGTGACTTTTGAACAGAGGTCAAACATACAACGCCTTGTATGCCAGAGAGCTGGTAGACTCTTTGCAAAAAACTGCAAGATCAAAACGAATCTCTGGTGTGAAAAAGTCCCATGGGAGCTGATCTGGAAACTCGCAAAAAGATCAGACACAACTCCAATGTCTAGACCCGCATTCTGTGTATGGGGCTGCATACAAAGACGAAACAGCAGAATACAGTTAGGGTTGTTTTTTCGAATCTGCTTTGAAACTGAGGGTCAAAGACACAGTCATAGGCATGGGTCTCCGGTTCTGAGAACAGTCTGATATAGTAATCTTTAAAGCTAAAAAGTCAGCCTGCGGTTGGACAGTGAGGGTTCACCTGCCTCTGCGTACAGGCTGTACACAGGGGTGGTGCGGAATGCTCCAAGACAGAGACGAAGCCCTTGATGGTGGATAGGGTCCAAGAGTTTGAGGTAAAGACGGTCTTGCAGAGCCGTACACAGCACAACCATAGTCCAGTTTGAAACGGACCAAGGCTCTGTAGAGGTGCAGCAAAGTTTTCTTATCAGCGCCCCAGTCAGTGTGTGCTACGACACACAGAATATTCAGAGCTTTCTGGCAAGAGTTTTTCAGGTTTTTAATGTGGCTAAGAGAAAAGTTGAGTTTTTGATCAAAAATAACCCCCAGAAATTTGGCTTTTTTACAGCTGGAATGGTGGACTTGGCCAGACGAATTTCAGGATCAGCAAAGAATTGACGAAAATATGGAAATGGATTAACTGAGTTTTGGTACAGAGAAGGTAAAATCCGTGTCCTCGGCCCACTGTTGATCTTGTTGACACAAAGTTGGAGTCGATGCTGTACGCTGGTGTAAGAAGCTCCAACTGCGTACAGCGCAAAGTCATTCAAAGAACAGAGAGGACTCAGAGCCCTGGCTTACTGATTTCACAATGTCGTAGATTTTAATGCTGCTGAAGGGGCAGAAGATAAGGATGCTCCCCAGAGGTACCCACAACAACTCCTCCCATGGATGTCACAGAGTGTGGTGCCAACGCACACTGGAACTGTTGATCAGCCAGAAAGAAATGTTTTTGAAAAACAGAGGCAGGTCCTTAAGGATTCCTGATTTCCACGTGGTGTCATATGCTTTTTTCTAGGTAAAAAAAGATAGCCACCACATGCTGCTTATTGATGAAGGCCTTGCGGATGGTGGTCTCCAGGCGGACTAAATGGTCAACTGTTGAGTGGTACTTCCCGGAATAAGATAAGATAAGATAATGTTGCTTATAGCCCAGCCGACCGCAAAGGGCCACATCAGGGCTGTCACCACGTAAAATCAACTCACAGTCATTCATCCACAAAAAAAAAAAAAAAAAAAAATCTAAAACACATCTCTTTAAAATATTTCTTAAAAATCTTTCTTCTGTAAAATCTCTCAGATCAGATGAAAAATGTTAATCTCTCTCAAAAACCCAAAGATCACGTCAGGTGGGACATCTCTGAACAGGGTTTTCATGGAATCTGCTGTAAAATGTTTGTGTCTCACATCGTGCAAATCCCAACACTCTAAAAGAATATGTTTCATTGTGAGTGGCACATGACATGGAATGCACCACGGAGCTTCTTCACTCTTTAAAAGGTAGGAATGGTAAAATACGAATGGCCGGTGTGCAGCCGGCACAGAACTGTTTCTTCTTTACGACCACCAGACGAAGATGAGAGGAACTCCTTTAGGTTTGGACGGATCTGAAAGAGTTTGTTATCCGTCTGTGTATTCCAATCCTCCTGCCAGAGGTCTCTGACATAATCGTTATTTTGGGTTTCAGATCTGAGCAGGGGATAGGTGTGTTTGACAGTTTCTCTCGTATGGCATTCTTGGCCAAACGATCAACCATTTCGTTCCCTCCGATGCCAACATGACCAGGAACCCAAGCCAGAAGAATGTTGTAACCCTCCGCTTTCAACTTGGTAAAAAGTTCAAAAAAGTGTAAAAGTTCGGGGTGCTGAAGGTTGCGGCCAGCTATGGCCTCCAAAGCTGACAGTGAATCCGACAAAACCAGAAAGTCCCTCTTCGTAGATTGGGAGATTATCCGTAGTGCCAGAACCAGAGCTGTAAGTTCAGCAGAGTAAGCAGAAGCGTCTGAAGGAATATGTTCTAACAGTATTTGAGAAGGAGCACCAGGGCAATAGGCTGCACAGGCCACTCCATCTTCAGACTTGGAACCGTCAGTGAAAATTTTCTGATAGGATGGGAGTTTTGAACAGAGCTCAGCATACAACGCCTTGTATGCCAGAGAGCTGGTGGACTCTTTGCGAAAAGCTGCAAGATCAAAACGAATCTCTGGTGTGAAAAAAGGTCCACGGAGGCTCATCTGGAAACTTGGAAAAATCAGACACAACTCCTAGGTCTAGACCTGCCTTCCGCGCGTGAGGCTGCATACGAAGGCCAAACGGCGGAATACAGTTAGGGTTGTTTTCGAATTTGCTTTGGAACTGAGGGTCAAAGACACAGTCATAGGCAGGGTTTCCGGTTCCGAGAACAGTCTGATATAGTAGTTTAAAGATAGTTTCAGTCTGCGGTTGGACAGTGAGGGTTCACCTGCCTCTGCGTACAGGCTGGGTGTGTGGAATGCTCCAAGACAGAGACGAAGCCCTTGATGGTGGATAGAGTCTGAGAGTTTGAGGTAAGATGGTCTTGCAGAGCCGTACACAGCACAACCATAATCCAATTTGGAACGGACCAAGGCTCTGTAAAGGTGCAGCAGAGTTTTCTTATCAGCACCCCAGTCAGTGTGTGCTATGACCCGTAGAATATTCAGAGCTTTCTGGCAAGAAGTTCTGAGGTTTTTAATATGGCTGAGAAAGTTCAGTTTTTGGTCAAAAATAACCCCCAGAAATTTGGCTTCCTTAACAGCTGGAATGGTGGACTTATCCAGAAAAATTTCAGGATTAGCAAAAAACTGACGAAAAATTGTGAAAATGGATTGACTGGGTTTTGGTACGTGAAAAGGTAAACCCATTTTCCTTGGCCCATTGTTGAATCCTGTTGACACAAAGTTGGAGTCGACGCTGTACGCTGGTGTAAGAAGCTCCAACTGCGTACAGCACGAAGTCGTCAACGAACAGAGAGGACTCAGAGCCCTGGCTAACTGATTTCACAAATGTCGTTGATTTTAATGCTGAAAAGGGCAGGAGAAAGGATGCTCCCCTGAGGTACACCCAACTCCTCCCCATGAATGTCATAGAGTCAGGTGCCAACACGCACCTGGAACTGATGATCATCCAGAAAGTTTTTGATAAAACAGAAGCAGATGACCATGAAAACAAGTTTATATCCAAATCCATAAGGATTCCTGATTTCCACGTGGTGTCATACGCTTTCTATAGGTCGAAAAAGATAGCGACCACACGCTGCTTATTGACAAAGGCGTTGCGGATGGTGGTTGCCCAGGCGGACTAAATGGTCAACTGTTGAGTGGTACTTCCGGAACCCACACCGTTCACTGGCCAAAAGGCCATCGGTTTCCAGCTTCCACATCAGATGGGAGTTGACCATCTTTTCCATCAGCTTACAGAGGCAGCTGGTCAGAGTTACTGGGTGATAATTTGATGGGTTGGTACGGTCCTTTCCAGGCTTTGGGATGGGAATGATCAGGGCTTTCTGCCAGGAGGGCGGAAAGCGCCCTGTTGTCCAGAAATGGTTTTAGACTTTTAAGAAGGGTCTGGAGACAGCTTTCTGGAAGATGTTTCAAAACTGATAATGAATGTCATCCAGACCAGGGGCAGAATCAGTGCATGTTTGCAAAGCTGATTTCAGTTCATTGATCGAAAAAGGAAGTTTGTAAGCTTCAGAGTTGTCTGATGTGAAATTGTATGAAGATTTCTCTCTGATTTGTTTATTTCTTTAAAAAGGCTGCAGATTTATTTGATGATGAGGAGTTCTGTTGTATGGTGGAGGCCAAAAGATTGGCAACAGCTTGTTTGTCACTTATCAGAGCATCAGCGAGTTTCAGGTGATGATGATGGAGGGGTGGTGTTCTTCCCTTTGATTTTTCTGATGATGTTCAAACTTTTTTTTCTTTGAAGTTTTAGATGTCAACCCTGAGCAGAAGTTTCTCCAAGACTGACGTTTACTGATTTTTGAAAGTGTGTCTAGATTTGGCACAGTTTCTGATGGGCCTGAGTGTTGAGACCTGAAGGTCTTTGGTATACCCGATGCTGAGCCCGTTTGCGTACTTTTGAGATGTGTTGGCAATCAGAATTAAACCAGGGTGTTTTGGCAGTTGGGGTTTGTCGGAAGACATTGGAATACAGGTTTAGCACAGTTTATCACAGTATTGGTTAGAGATTCTGCAGGGTCTGGACTCTGAAGAATGTCAATTTCCTGGAGTTCCTTTGAAATACTAGTTGCAAAAAGATTCCAGTTGGCCTTCTTATAATTAAGATGTTGTGAGAGACAGAGGTGTTTTTCAGTTAATACATGTTTTAAAAGAACAGGGAAATGGTCACTTCCGTGCAGATCGTCGTGGACAAACTACCCATATAGTCCAGGACCAGCGAGGGGTCACAAACTGACAAATCTAAACACGAAAGTGAACCTATGGAAGAGTGGATGTAAGCTGGGGCTCCATCGTTTCAGACAACACAAATCAAAGTCTGAAAGGACATCTTCAAGAAGCAGACCTCTGGATGACGAATTCACACTACCCCAAAGAGGATTGTGTCCATTAAAATCACCCACAGCAAAAAAGGTCGAGGAAGTTCTCTAATCAGACTGACAAGGTCCTGACGACAAACCGGGACAGAAGGTGGCAGATATAGTGAGCAAACTGTAGTAGTTTTGTGGAGAGTGACTCTCGCAGCTACAGCCTGAAGGGGGGTAGTCAGAGTGACAGGACTAAACAGCAAAGTTTTATGTAAAAGAAGGGCAACACCGCCCCATAGTCCCAATGTGGATGGTTGTGCAGGCTTGGAAAGACTATTAAAGCAGAAAGAGTGAAGGTCCTCTGGCTTTGAATTTTTAGTTTCCTGAAGAGCTACGACGTTTAAGGTTTTAATATTTGACACAGAAGCTGCAGCTCCTCAAAGTTTGAATGTAAGCCACGGATATTCCAATGGATTATTGAACTGTCCATGGTGCAGAGGATGAATAGGAAAGAAATCAGGTCATCTCCGAGTCATCGTCTGCATTCAATGGAGCGAATTTATTAATAAGTTGGACTGGACTGTTTGGGTCTTCAGACCTGCTGGCAGACTTGCCCACAGGTGAAGAAGGCCTGGATTTTGGAGATGGTGGAGGTTTCTTTCTCATCTCCACACTGGGCTGAACTCCCTTGCCCGCACGGGCACTGCTCACAGAACTTCAAGGCGGGAGGGCTGGCTTTTTAATCTGATAAGCAGCAGATGGAGTAGACTGCTGGGCAGTCTGAGGGGGTGGCGGACTTTTTGCCTCCACCAGGGGCACCCACTTTCGGTTGAGAGGTGGTGGATTTGCTTCCACCAGAGTTCAACATTCTGCCTTGCAATGTTTTGCTGAAAATAAATTCATCAGTCTGGCAGCAGACTGAACAGGTTGAAGCTTTCTTCACAGCCAAAGCACGTGAAGACACTGTTGATGTCCGACTTCCAACAACTGTGTTTGCGCGCTTCAAAGAAGGAGATTTTTTTCGGTTTTTATCCTTTGGATGGTGGACTCCTGGATCCAAACAGAGCAGTTGCGTGAAGAGAGGGGTGGTCGCCACCCCAGTTCACACAATGAACCGGGTCTTTACACGGCCCATCATGGGTTGCCTTGCAACAAACACCACACACCTCCTCCCCAGAACAGCAGTCTCTGGCATGTCCAAACTTCTGGCATTTGAAACACAGCATTGGAGATGGAACATAGAGTTGGACACGGACATTCAAGTATCCTACTTTATGACCGGAGATAACAAAGGGTTGCAGAATGTCAGAAAGAGGGTGTTG
>JADBJO010017862.1:0-20000 GCA_016801955.1 Conus betulinus | reverse complement strand
GGCAGCCTGCACAGCTGCAGACTTAGTGGATGCACTGGAGGTGCATCCTTTGGTGGGTTTAAGGCCCCCACCGACGGCCGTTTTCCTTTGCAAATGTTTTCGAAGCCAGAAGACATTTCAGTGGTTCAAGACCACATGGGTCTGTCTGAACGCTGGCTTCTACCTGAAGTGCTCTAAGCGACTTTTTGACCACTGTCGAGAAAAGGAGCGGGGTTCCCTTCTGCTCCTGCACCAATTTTTTGGCTTCGAAGAATGAAATCTTATTTTCTGCTTTTATGCGCTGGATTTCGCTTTCAACTCACCAAACCGGGCAGTCTCTTGAAAAAGAAGGGTGATCACCATCGCAGTTCACGCATTTCGTGGATTCACATCCACCATCATGGACTGCTTTGCTGCAGGTGGCACACACCTCCTCTCCCGGGCATTTCTCCTTGACATGTCCAAACGGTTGACATTTGAAGCACCTCAGTGGGGATGGCACATACAGGGCTACTTTTACTCTCAGGTACCCCACCTTTATGGACTCTGGAAGAGTCGGTTTAGCAAAGGTGAGGAACAGAGTGTTGGTTTGTTTTCCTCTCCGCACCTTTCCGAAAAGTAGCCCTCCTGACCTCTCTCTCAGATATCCCAAACAACTCTCGGCAACGGATGACACCTTTCCAGGAGTTTAGACTTTTGTGAGGGGACACCTGGATCGGGTAATTGACAAGACTTGCTGATTTCAATAAGTTCTCTAATTGGGCTTTTTGGTCAACCTGCATGAGTAGGAAACTATCTCTCAACCTCTTCACTGATTTTGGCTCTGCGCCTGCAAGACCTTTTAGCCCCTTTGCAACAGCGAAAGGACTCAACTTAGTAATGGGTTGTTCACTATCCGCCGACTAGATAATCAACCAAGAGGGCCAAGCACCTATCATCTTCCGGACTTCTGTGTCTGAATCTGAGTCCGTATCCCTGGAAGGGTCGGAACCCAGTTTTCTTCTTTTACCTGTTTTTAGTTTTACTGAGGCCATGAAGGTATGTAAATACCCCAGGAGCACTGCCGTGCTGGGTAAGGGACAATGGATGGCCATAGTATGGCGTCCATGAGCCTGGTATTGTCCCACATGATGAAAACCAGACAGTGCACCTTAGCGACTGATTTGGGATCAGCCACTCAGCCCCTCACCAGGTAACCGTAGCTTGGGCTTCCCTGCTGCTTACGGCAGCAACTCAAGTATCAGAGAAAAAAAAGAGTGTGGAAAAGAAGGCTTGAAGGGGAGACAGAGAAAGAAAAGATCCATTAAGAAAGGCAGAAGACAGAATAGGAAAAGGTGGGTTACTATTTGTTTGGGCCCTCACTCCTAACCTTTCTGACATGGGAGACTCTCTACCAGGGGCATCAATTCCTACCATGTAATGCTTAGGCCAGTCAGTAAGTTGACTATACAGGCCCAGAAGCATTCACAACAACTAACCATCTAGCTGAGCATTGATGCCCCCGTCAGCAAAGCCTAAAAGATCACTGGACCATGTAAGCCCCTCCGACGACAGCAAGGTTGCAACCCCCAGAGGGGTGAGGGATGAGAGATGGGAACTCCAGAGATCATGGTCGAGGAATCCAGCCCTCATCCGTGGCCCAGTGGAACCATGGACCCAAGGGGTTGAACTGGTCCCAGCATCCGGACGTCTGGGACCACCGCGATCGGAACTCCCGTTGAAGTTGCTGTTTGAGGACCCTGCCCGGGGAATGATGGTGGCCAAGGACTCCATCATCCCCAAGAGAGAAGTCAGGGTTCTGGCCGAGGAGTGGGTGGATAGGCGTAGGTGAGAGATGGAGGTGAGTTCGCATTTATTTGTGTTGGTTATAAACCCTAGTTTGGAACACAGAAGTAGGAGTTGGGTGGTGTGGGCCTGGCACAGAGCCTGTGAAGGTGCCAGGATGGAGTCTGATCTGGGACTGAGTGTCCATCTTGAACTTTGCCGTCTCTAGAGGTATTTGTTGAGGGGTGAGGTCGAGTATGGGCCTCCACCCCCCTGATGACTTGGGAATGACGAATATGTGGGAGTAGAACCCCTGAGTGGGGTTGGTTAATTCAATGATGGCCCCTTTGAGGAGAAGATCTGATACTTTCTCCTGGAGTGCCTCCACTTGAGCGGGAGGAGGCTGTGGGGGGATGGGGGGGGGGGATGGGTAGGGGGGGGGATGGGGGGTGGTGGGGGGGATGGGTAGGGGGGGGGGGGGAACTGCCAGCCAGAGGAGGTGAAGGACCAAAGGAGGAGAGGCCCCAGACCAGAGACACAAGAGGGTTCTGTGATGTCCAGTGTCGTTCTACAGTGGGGGCGATGGTAGCGGTCTGCATTTTCCCTCTATAAGCTCCCCCATGGCCTGGCAAGGGGGGGAGGGGGGCCGGTGCAAGGACCTCCTGTCATTTCCGTGGGGGCAGTTTCTGTCAGCCAAACCGAAAATGTGTACTGCGTGCGTGAATTCTTGTTTGGTTGAGCAAGGGTGGATGTGTGCTGCACAGGGTGAGCGATGCCAGTGGACGCAGGCTTCCGTTTAGGCAGTGGGGCTCTGGAGAGTGGGGCTGAGGGGGTTTAACGGCGCCAGGGGATTGGAATAGACAGGAGGGGCATCGGACCGTCCGTATAGGAAGCTGCCTCCTATTTTGTTCAGCAGTGTGTGTATAAATGCAGCAGTGTAATTGCCAAAGAGTGACTGGGTGTTGTCCCGGAATACACCAGAGGGGCCGCTTTGCTTAGGGGAGAGTTTAGCTTTCTGAAGGAAAGCATCTCTGTATGCAAGCACACAGTTGTAATGGCTCTTGGCTGCGCTGTCAGCCAAAGCCGAAAGATGATGAGATATCCTGTTCACCAAGATCTGCATCATCGGGTCCCAAAAGAACCGTATTTCAGTCTCACGTTGTGTGTCGGAGGCAGGTGAGTCATCCTCCTCAGGCCAAATTTCAGCAGCATGTTGTGTGAGCAGGTCAAAGATGATGTGACTCACCGTAACATGTTGCATGCCGAATCTGGTGATGAGATCCCATTTTGCCAGTGTTTTATGCAAAATAGATGCAGCAGAGGGAGGGGCCGAGGCTGGGAACAACCAGCAGTAGATGGGGAAACAGCCCAGTTCCCTGGCCGCAGGGTTGTCCTTATCAAGGAGGGAGGGATTGCGGGGCTGCCGAGGGGCCTGAGGAAAAGTGCCCACAGGGGCTGCCCCTGGAGCCGAAAGTGACTCCTTCCCTGGAGGAGGGAAGAAAGACCTGTGCACCCCAGGAGAAAGTTGCCGAATGCTCCCATATGGAAGAGAGAATTTGAGGTGTGACAAGTTTGGGGGGTATACGCTTGGGGCGGGGTGGCCGGAGCAAAGCGTGACACACAAAAAATCTTGTCCGAAGGGAGGGTCTCCCTCGAGAAGGGACTGGGGCACCATTGTTCAATGGCTGCAAAGTCACTTGAAGGTGAGAAGTATTCCTCTTTAACACCGTCTTCAAAAGTGGGAAATAGTTGTCCTAGGGAGGTTGAGGTGGTTCAACCAGAGAAGGCAATGATTAGTGTGCGTAGGAGTCCTGCCCTGGCCGAGAGGTCAATGGGAGAGGCGAGGGCAGGTCTCTGGTAGCTCCATGATCAGCGACAGACAAATGAGGGGAATGTCCGTCGTGCCGATCAGACAGCACCTGAGAGGGAGGCAGACCAAGGTCAAACCAGCGAGAGGAAGCTGGATGCCACAGATGACTGGAGAGTGCTGATGAGTGTCCGCATCAAGCCACTGGTCCCTCAGAGGGGCATAGAGCCACCGTCCCCATAGAGGAAAGTGGGCTGTGACAGCCCGGGGGCAGAATTTCCATGGGGGCCCAGGTAACCTGAAGCACCGGGGAGGGGGAGGGGGGAGGAGGGGGGAGGGGGGGAGAAGCCCGTGGGCTTGTCGTGCCCTACGAGTGCGGTCTGTGCAGGAACCATGGTCCAGAGAGCGTAATCCCACTGTTGCCTAGGGGGAGTGGTGGAGTGAGTGCCAGATGAACCCCCTTCATGTCGGTCACCGGAGTCATGGGGTGATCAAAGATCACCTGCACCAGTATCTGGATCACGCCATGACGGACCAGGTAGGTTACCTGATGTCCCGCAGGTCGATCCTCCTGGAGGAACGGGACCGCAGACGTTTGCCCAAGTGGGGAACAGAATAAGTCCAATCCCAATGTCTGTGTGCCCTAGGGGGATAGTTCGACAGTCAATCGGGGCGAATCAGTTGGTGTGGGTCTGGCTCACGCAGGTCCGGAGGTGTCCAGATCTGCGCACCACACCCAGGGTTTGCCCAGTTTGGTCCTGCCAGGGAAAGGACTCAACCCTGCCACCGGCAAAAGGGCGCTCTGCATACACTAGTGATGGCTGCACCAATGTGCTATAGAGGGAACCGCCATGAGAATGAGTGCTATCAGTGGAGGGATAGCGGATATACTGAGTCTCATCAAGGCGAGTGATGTGTGCTGATTCTGAGGCGAACCCGTCACTCGTGCCGGTCACCCAGTCAGCAGGCAGGAAAATACCCAGGTACTGCTGGCCGCCTGACTCAGCAAGATAGAGAGAGGAGAGAGGGTGGCCAAGTGCTGGCTGAGTCATAGCGCTGGCCACCCTCTCCCTTGTTTGTCTCAATAACCATTTGCCAAGTATGGGGCAAGCTAGACTAATGCCGCAAAGATGGCAAATGAGGGGGGGGGGGGGGGGGAGTGTTGGGACGAGGAGGGAGAAAACCGGGTAAGCTTATGCGAAGCTTTCCCTTTGTCTTTCTGATTTTTTTTTTTTAATTTTTTTTTTTGTCTTTAACATGTGCAGCTTGCCCCTTCCTACCCAAACGCTGTGAACGCAACTCTGCCGGCCTATATAGAGAAGGAGGCATGATGGCGATCATGGTCAAGCGTCCCTTCCATTAAACCCCTCTCTAAGTTGGCCGTACATTCTTCCACTGAAGGAAGTATGGTTTGCTCCTTGGAATCAGAATGCTGGGCCTCCGGGGCAGAGAGGGATGACGGAAAGGTGTCATCCCTCGACCCATCATTCACCTTCACCATCTTGGGCTGTGGTGGACGGAGCAACACGGAGTGGATGAACACGAAGTCGAGACAAAATGGCGAAGTGCACGGCAAAGGAGGGATGATCGATCGAATGTCAAGTGTGAAAAGACAACGTGAAGTGAAAGCGATCGTAACCTCAAAACAGCTCACAAAAAAACAAGTGTGAAGTAACGCACTTTAATGGACGACACAAAACAAGACAAGAAATTTTCGGCAATAAGCCTTCCTCAGCAACAAAACAATGAAAACAGTACAGACATTAACATGCACAATACTCCCCTTGTGAAGCCAAAGTGGTGAATGAAGTTGAAAGAGGGGAGTGGGAGAGAGGGTGAGTAGTGTTCGAGGAAGAGCACAAGGAAAGAGGGTAGAGTGAAGCGAGGAGGAGGAAAAGGGGAGAGAGAGGGGGAGGGGGGGGGGGGGGGAGAGGGGGAGAGAGAGAGAGAGAGAGAGAGAGAGAGAGAGAGAGAATGAAAGTAGAGGAAGAGTGGAGAGAGAGAGAAGAGGACAGGGAGGGGAAGGAGAATGAGACGCTGCAGTTTGTTTCATTTGCCTCAAACAGCTGTAATAAAGAGGGTTAGTGCAAGCCACAACAGAACAAGCAAGAAACCAAAACACAAGCAATCTGCTAAAAAACAGAAGATAGGCAAGTCAGAGCAAGAAAACCTGTCCTTTCGTGGTGGAAGGCCGTAGCTGAATGAGGAACCGGAAGTTTGCACTGGCTTTCTGACTAAGACGGAAGTAGGGTGGGTGTCTTGTTACTACGTTAGCCACACAAAAAATTCGGCCTTCAGAGCTAACTGCCGCAGAATGCTACTGTCTGACATGGCAGAGTATATGACACCAAAAGATAGGATTCTTGCATGGTGCACTCAAAGTTGTCACTCTGTGATGGCCAAAGTGCCAGGATTTTGATGCAATGGATGTTGTGTTAAGGATGGTTTAAGTGCAGACTGACTGATTTGGGATGGAGATGGTGGATGTCAGCCAGGTGTTCTGAAATGCTTGTCTGAAGTGTATGTGATGCCTCACCCACATAGATCTTACTGCACAGTCCACTATGAACAGCATACACAATGTTTCAGCTCTGACAGGAAAATGTACATTCAATTTTGAATGAGCCTTTGGGGGCCATGTAGGATGGTGTCTGACTTGGTTAGAGGGCAGATTTTGTAGCTGGATTTTAAGCAGGAAAATGTACAAGGTGAGAGGGGACTTTTTTTCAATTTGAAGCGCACTAGTAAGTCGTTGAGGTTTTAGTCAAGCATGAAAGTAATCATGGGTTTGGTCTCAAAAACAGGTTCGTGATCTACTATGTGCTAAATGAACCTAGAAATCTGCAGATGGGAAGTGTGAGTGGATGTAAGAGAAGGCAGGAGGTGAGTCTGTCTGTTTTGGAGGTTGAGTTTCCAAGGCAGTTTTTCTAGAAACAGCAGTGATGCAGCTGAGACAATGGTACTGGGGTATCCACAGTTGGTGAAAAACTAAAAATAGTTTAACTCACTCCATACCAAGAGTTTTTCCCCTTGCTAATCTCTGAAAACCCAGGGTTTGTATGGGGTAGGAAAAATATTCTCACAATTATAGATGAGTAGACAGACACTTGAAACTTGGTGAGTGGATACAAGTCTATATGTGAACAAAAAATAAAGTAATTTACTTACCCTCTTGGTGGTGAACATGGGCTCCACTTTTTTTTTTTTTTTCAGCACTTTTGCACCCTTCAGAAAACACATGCAGTAAGTGTTCCTTAGCAGCTCAGAAATGTTCTACATCACATTCTAGCACAGCTGGAGTCACTGAAGACATAGAAGATATAGTACTGGATCAAAAACAGGTGATGGAGGATGTGAAAATACAAAAAATATGCCTTTACAGGATGAAAAAAAAAAGTTCACTGTGCACAAAACACTGGTGATCAATCACTGGCAGTATTCTTTTCTGGAGTGGAAAAGCTCATGGCGAGTGACACTGCATCCTGGGCACAGCTTCACACACAGTGGCAAACCATGGACTGCAAGATGATTGTTGTAGAGAATAGACCCCTGAATAAGAGTCAAGGTCACAAGATGAAAAAACAACTTCTTCCACCACTTCATGGTCTTCCTATCCAGGAGCATGTAGGCAATGAGCTGATCACTCATGTCTATTCCTGCCATGTAGTCCTGTACTGCTGCTGGTTTGTCTCTCAGGGTGGTGCCGTGTTGTGAAGCTCATCATGGTGGTTGGCAGCATCACTGTCTTCAGCACAGTCAGGATTTTTGTCCTGCCACCTCGGCACAGCAACATGACCTGCAACCATACACACAAAAATGATCATATGAATTTTTCTTTTCTTTTACTTATGTATCTGTGTATCCCATTGTTTGTAATAAACATTCATGTGTATGGATGCATAGTTTGGTGCTTTCACAAGCTATAACGTAGAATCAACCTGGATTTTTTTTATATAATACCAGCATCATTATACATTAACTACCTAAATTACTTTAGAGTTAACAGTTCATTCTATAAATGCACAAATTATGGATTTGTGCACAATAAATATCAGTAAGAATATGCCTGGAAACACAAACATACCCATGCACACAGTTACAAAACATGAATATGTGTAGCTGTTCTCTCTCAAACACACACACACACACACACACAGAGTAATGCACATATATTCAGTACATATAATCACTCATTCTCTTTGTTTATCCCTTCCCTTCCATCTCCCCCCCCCCCCCCCCCCCCCTCTCCCCCTGGTCTACTGATACATGAATGGATCACTGCAAAAAAATGCACGCACTCAGTGTGCAAAAACATACATGACACATTTACACATAGCACAATTTATGTCGTAATAATTTCTCTTTACCCACCTCTGTGGAATGCATGGACAACTCAAAGAACTGCAAAGGCTGAGTGTTGACCGGCCAGTCGTTCAATAAACCTGGAGTGCCTGTGAATGGATGATCGAGAGGAAATCAATAAGAAGTATATCGGTCCAATCGTCAGTGAAAACAGCCCTAAAATCGTCGACTTCTTCTCCCATTTCAGCGTCAGTATCCAAATCAAACACTTGTTGTTGAGGCCCATGGCTGGCACAGTTTTGTCTGCTTCTTCGCCATTATCAGTGCCCACTTCAGTGTCGGAATCCACGTCTGTCTCCCCACTGCAGGGGTCGAAACCCTCCTCAGAAGAATCGCTGATGTCTTCTTCGACATCTGCCCCTTCAGTCCAGATCATTTCCAGTGCATCTTCAACACTAACAAACAATTCATCAGCCCTACTGTGTCAAATGCTTCATTGCGACGCCATCTTTTCACTCACGCAGCAGAGCTGACCGACGGTACCCTTTGTTCTCGTCAGCTAGCGAGCGAGCCACGCTACACACACAGTGCAAATGAATGAAAAGTTGGTAGGGGATAACTAAGGAATCATCTCCCTTCTTGAGTTTCGTAACCAATATGTCACGTGGACAGTGCGATTTTTCAAAATCCAAATCCGCATATGCGGACATTAGTAGCAAACGCTTCGTCGTACGATGTCTGCATATGCGGACATTGGTAGCAAGTGAGTAAACTGGTTGCAGCGCGATATCTTCTTTGTTGGAGTAGAGTCTGTGTGCTGGTGAAGCAATTCCGGTTATGGAATGTTTATTTTGTGTATGGATTGTGGGAAGATGTGTAGATCTGTTTAACCCTTACGACTCCAACGTCGTCGTTCGGCAACAACATGGCTCGCCGCCGACATCGCCGAAAGGCGACCAACTAGGATTACCTAACTCCTGATACTCTCACGATCCAAGTTTATGAGACAGAAAGCCAGCAATAAATGTCATAGTTAGGGGATGGTCTGGCTCATGCTCACAGCCATTTGCTTTGTCAGAACACTGTTAAGTGTTTTTATCAGCTTTATTCCGATTGTTTTTCCATTCACTATGATGTCACAACCAAGCACTTCATGTACTTGACCTTGCTGTACATTTACCACAAATCAAGTACTGGGAATATTGAATAGACGGTCAGTTGTTCCTAATACTGATGAAGAAGACCCAGATATAGTCATGAGGAAACATATGATAGTGAGGGCTTGACCAAATTATTGCAACGTGAAGGGTTGGACCGTGGCCAAGTGTTTGGGAGAGGCAAACTGACGAGAGATCAGAGGTGATGCTGGCTTTCCGCGTGTGCCCAGTGTTTTGGCGTCAAGCCAGCCAGTGTGAGGGAGCGAACTAAGACTTTAGGCAATGAACTTCACACACACGCTGTGGGCTGATACGTGCTGGTCAAGGTTGAAGGGGGTGTGGCCAACTGACACGTGAGAGGTGAGCAGCAGAAACGTTTTTGAAAGGGATTTATGATCCAGCTGAATGTCTCTCAAGGGTTCAGAGACCAACAAAAAATATTGCTTTCAACATTGAGAGTGAAAGAGACCTGTGTGTGTGTGTGTGTGTGTGTGTGTGTGTGTGTGTGTTCCCTTTTTCCTTCTTACATGTGTACCAGTTAGGCATAAGAATGTGTGTCTGTGTGTGTATGTGTGTGTGTGTGTGTGTGTGTGTGTGTTCCCCTGCTATTGGAGTAGGTTCGATTTATGGCTGTTTCTTCCATTTTTCTGTTGGATATACCATACTTTCTGGTCTTCAATTCTGAGTGGAGTATTTTTCCTCCCTTGTTGAGAGTTTGTTGGCATGCTTTCTTCATTTTTTATGTTGAGAAGAACATAACATAACTTTTTTTTTTTTTTTGCGTTTTTTTTTGCACTTGAAATTGCTAAAAATTTGAAATTGTTGTTGACTAACCATTACTAACATGTTATAATAAAAGTACAGTGTATCTCCTCTATTTTACAAAAAATAGCATGAGATTGTTGTTTTAGTTCCAGAGATATCCGCGTTTCACATATGCTGGTGTAAAATAAGTGCTTTTTTTTTTTTTTTTAATGGCTGGCGATGGGGATTTGTGCAAAACAGAATGTTTGGCAGTGAAAGGGTTTAAAAAAAAAAAACCTGACAGGTCAATAAAAACAAACACAGGCAAAGAAAAAAAAGTGATGGATAGCACTATACTATGCACTATACTAAAGTGATGGATAGCACTATACTATGCACTATACTACAGTGACATGCTGTCTGAAGGGATAACAGCCTAGATTTCACACAGACAAACTGATTGTGATGTTGAAGTGATACAGTATAACACAATCCTCTGCACTGAAATCTACCTTACCTGTAAGAGCTGCCTGCTGCGCCACCTCACACTGAAGGCATTTCTCTGCACCACCTCAGAGGCAGTGCAACCATGCTGCTCATTCTGACACCCTGTCCACAGCCACAGCCCAGTCGGTCCCGCCGCTGCAGCCCTGGCACCGGCAATCCACAGGGAGCAGTTAATGTCAAGTCGTCAAGAGGCAACCCACCGAGAGACACTGCACTGCTGCCGAGTCACTTCAGTGGTGTTCAGTGGCCTGTTCTGATCTAACATACGCAGGACACCACCTACTAAGCCCCCTACTGACGACAATAATTGCTTAGTCGTGGAGCCGGCGTGAGTGAGCTCTCCCCCCGGAGGGCGCCACCACATCCGTCCAACGACAGCCCCCATGGACTCGCCGATACCGGTGACCCCGACGGAACCAAACCAAAGCCACAGACGCAGAGAGGACATCGAAAATTTGAGTTCACCATGAGAGCAGGGCATGAAGGGCCACAGAACTTGAGACTTTTTTTTATGCTGATCATGAGAATGAGGATGATTATGATGATGCTACGGATATCCATTTCGGTCTGAGACTACATGACAGGGCTGTACTCTACACTTCCTTTCATAATATATCCTGGCGTCAACCAGGCCCGAGAGATACAGGCACCTGCAGTGTTGGTCAGGAAATTTGAGCAACACTCTGAGACGCATCCATTAAGTGGATGAAAACTCAACTGTGTGGTCCCGTCTTCCCAACTGAGTCTGCAGCAAACTCAACTCTGGGTAGGAGCCGGTCAGGGCAGAAAAACCCACATGACTCTGCATATAACTAAAGAAGAAAAAAGATACAGTGACATATACAAATCAAGAAACCAATAACCAAATAACATTCTTCATGGTACAGACTGAAATACAACATTCTGCAAAGTCATAATTTGCTATCTGTTAAGTGCCTGATAAATATACATCATTACATGGCTAAACATTTTTAACGTAGTCCCATGCCAAAGACATCCTGAAATTACTTGGAACCTTGTGGTATTTCAGCTGAATAAATCTTTCTAAGATCACTCAAGACAAGGAAGCAAAATAACTGTAATTCATTTTCTTTACTAATGTCACATAGACGGCAGGTATTGTAAGCATATTTTCATTTCTGACACTGCATCTAAAGGAATGATAAGCAATGCTAATTCACTCTTTATGTATCTGTTCATTTTTAATACAGTTCTCTCAAATAAGTAGTTTTAAAGAGCTGACCCCAGTCCATGTCAGCATGTCAGTCCTGCCATCTACAATCAATGATTCCATGCTTGAAGGTAAGTAAGGTAAGGTAATCTTCCTTATATAGCCCAGCTGACCGCAAAGGGCCACATCAGGGCTGTCACCACGTTAAAATCAACTCACAAGTCATCTTAAAAAGAGAAAAAAAAAAAAAACCCTTCACACATCTCTTTAAATTACATCTCTTCTACAAACGCCCCAGAAACGTCGTTAAAAATCTTTCTTCTGTAAAATCTTAAATCAGAGGAAAAATGTTAATCTCTCTCAAAAACCCAAAGATCACATCAGACCAGCCGCCATGATGAAGTGGTTAGCGTTGTGGACTCCCGGCTGGGAGGTCGTGGGTTCGAATCCCATCAGAGTCATGTGGGTTTTCTGCCCCGACTGGCTCCAACCCAGAGTTGAGTTTGCTGCGGACTCAGTTGAGAAGACTGGGACCACACAGTCGAGTTTCATCCACTTCATGGATGCGTTTCTGAGATTGTTGCTCAAATTTCCTGACCATCACTGCAGGTGCCTGTATCTCTCAGGCCTGGTTTAACGCTGGGATGTATTATGAAAGGAAGCGTAGAGTACAGCCCTGACATGTAGTCTCAGACCGAAATGGAAATCTGTAGCATCATCATAATCATCCTCATTCTCATCGATCAGCATAAAAAAAAAAATGTCAAGTTCTGTGGCCCTTCATGCCCTGCTCTCATGGTGACCTCAATTTCGATGTCCTCTCCACATCTGTGGTCTTGGTTTGGTTCCGTCGGGGTCACCGGTATCGGCAAGTCCATGGGGGATGTCGTTGGACGGATGTGGTGGCGCTCTCCAGAGGGAGAGCTCACTCTGCAGGCTCTGCAACTAAGCAATTAATGTTGTCAGTAGGGGGGGCTTAGTAGGTGGTGTCCTGCATATGTTAGATCAGAACAGGCGCCACTGAACACCACCGAAGTGACTCGGCAGCAGTGCAGAGTCTCCTCCGGTGGGTTGCCTCTTGACGACTTGACACTGATTGCTCCCTGTGGACTGCCGGTGCCGGGACTGCGGCGGGGCCGACCTGGCTGTGGCTGTGGACGGGGTGTCAGAATGAGCGGCATGGGTGCACTGCCTCTAAGGTGACGCAGAGGTTGGGACAGCAAAAAAAAAAAAAAAAAAAAAAAAAAAGATCACGTCAGGTGGGACATCTCTGAACAGAGTTTTCATGGACTATGCTGTAAAGTATTTACGTCTCACATCGTACAAGTCCCAACAATCTAAAAGAATATGTTTCATTGTGAGTGGAACATGACATGGAATACACCACAGAGCTTCTTCACTCTCTAAAAGGTAGGAATGGGTAAAATACGAACGGCCGGTGTGCAGCCGGCACAGAACTGTTTCTTCTTTATGACCACCAGATGTAGATGAGAGGAACTCCTTAAGGTTTGGACGGATCTGAAACAGTTTTGTTATCCGTCTGTGTATTCCAATCCTCCTCCCACAGGTCTCTGACATAAACGTTAATTTTGGGTTGCAGATCAGAGCAGGGGATATATATGTTGGACAATTTCTCTCTTGTGGCATTCTTGGCCAAACGATCAACCATTTCATTCCCACCGATGCCAACATGATCAGGAACCCAAGCCAGAATAATGTTGTAACCCTCTTCCATGCTTGAAAGATGTTTAAAAAAAAAAAAATGATATACTTTGACCACCCTGGTTATCCCAAACACACTTTTATGAGAGTGAAAGAGAGAGACAAGGGAGAAAGAAAGAAAGAGAATGTGTGTGTGTGTGTGTGTGTGTGTGTGTGTGTGTGTGTGTGCGAGTGACACAGAGAGGATAGATAAAGAGTGTGTGTGTGTGTTTGTGCGTGTGTAAGAGATAGCCTGTATGTGCACGTGTATTTGTATGTGTGTACGTGTGTTTGTGTGCATCCACACGCATGTGTGTGTATATGTGTATGCATATAACTGAATGTCCTTATGCATATAAGAGTATGTATCGTGTATCTCTAAATTATCTTTACTAATATCCATCTGTTTGAGTTTGCAAGTGTGTTATTCTTTTCCGAGACAAAAAAAAAAAAAATCTACTATTCAAGAAAAATCTCACAAAGAAATGCAAAGGAAAAAGAGATGCTTACCTCAACTTCTTTGACATTATCCCGCAAACGTTCCGGTCGTTTGTTGCGTGGAGACCAGATCATATCACGACCTGTTCAGATAATAACTGTCAAGCACTGGTAGTAAACACGAAAAGTACGTTGCTAAGGCATACTAAATTACAGGCAGACCTACACTCTTCCACAAATTCCTATGCATCTGTTCAGTCAGACACAGCTCTTTCCTGCTTCAAAGCGGTGATACGAACGACCATTTTATTGCCCCTGCACAACCAACTGAAGACATTCCCAGTCTCGAATGGTCAGACAGGGGTTTCACATCCCTCCAAAAGCGATATTTTTTACATCCCTAAAATGATCTTGGAATTCAGAGCTTTAATGCACTCAGAAAATGGCTTCACACCTTCAGTCTTTTCAAGGGGAGGGGGAGGGACAGGGGAGAAAGAGGGTTGGGTTGGGATGATGAGTGAGTGGAGGGATTGGGAGGGGAGGGGGGAAGGGTTATAAATGTCAGATTTGAAAAAGAAGTGATGTTTTAAATGCAAAAAAGTGTCCATAACTAGCAATCGTTTATTTTTTATGACCAAGGTGTAAGGTCCCAACCACTGATTAATTCATCAATAATCTCTGTTGAACAAAGTTCTTTATAAGATAATATAATGTTGCTTATAGTCCAGCCAACCGCAAAGGGCCACATCAGGGCTGTCACGTTTTTTATAAATACAGATCAAGTAATTGTAAGCAACCTTGACGACCCTGCCAAAAATTTTGTTCTTGGTTATGTTGCTCACAAGTCGAGTTCACTGAGCTATGCACTTTCTCCCCTTACCAGTCCCAAGTAGTAGAAGATAAAGGATAGCTTACCATGCTCTGGAAAGTGCTTAGGTTCACATGCAGGGAAGCAACCATATCAAAAAACAAGCATGGATGGGCAGTTCATAGTACTTTGGAAATATACAAAAGTGACATTTAGGGCAAAGGAATTGCTAAAGTCAGTTTCACACCCAATTCATAACAGTTCAAGGCACCACTTCTCTTCTTCTGTCTTAACTCCATGGGAAGTTACTTGGTACAACATACAGAACAATTCATCAGGCTCCTCTTAATTCTCCTGGTTGTGTGTCAAGGCCTGGTCTCTGCAGATGTTTTTCTCTGTCCATTCTACAATGTTTTCAGTCCATCATTTTTTCTGTCTTCTCCTCCCTCTCCCTCCTTCAACAGTTCCCTGATTTAGATGTTTCATGCACGTATCTTTCAATCTTTTTCTGCATGGGACTAGTGAAGTCAGCACAAGAGATACCATCATTTGTAGCAGAGTTAAGACCCTGAGAGATCTGTTCTTATAAAATGTATTGCTCAGAGTAATGGATAAAAACACCTTGATTACACACACACACACACACGCACACACACACACTTAAGATTAAGATTAAAATTATAGTTCCGTCAACAGTAAAGGTTATCTCAGGACTGTCACCACGTTTCAATCTACCACGTATATATGTTAAAAAAGGATTAAAAGCAAAACTTACCCAACCCATTAAAAAAAGATTAAAGAACTAATCCTAGGATTAAAAAAAACCAACACATTGAAATCACTAACTATAATCTGCAAAAATCAATACTGGGAATAGAAAATCTAACAACATCGAATTCACACACGATGAAATAAATTCACTTCTTTTTGGAAGTCAAAAATATTGTCAGGGGGAACATCACGAAAAAGAATCTTCATATTATCTGCAGTGTAATGTTTCCTTCTAATGTCGTATAAATCCCAGCAGTCTAAAAGAATATGTTGGACAGATATCTATAACAGGCAACACAGAAAGGCAGGTCTTCTCCCTTCAATAAAAACGAATGAGTAAAATAGGCATGACCCGTCCTCAATCTACACAATACTGTTTCTCCCTTTCGACCGCCAGCAGCCATGGGAAGATGTTCCTTTAAATCTGGACGTATTTGATGAAGCTTATTGTTTTCTTGGAGGCTCCACTCCTCCTCCCATAAAGAACTGACATACGAAGCTATTTTGCCTTTTAGATCTGAAGATGGTACTAGCAGTTCAGAAGGACGAAGATGGACAGCCTCTTTAGAAAGCCGATCCACCTCTTTGTTGCCTCTGATCCCTGCATGACCTGGCACCCAGGCTAAAAAAAATCTCAAAACCCCTAGAAACTAATGAAGAAAACATGGTAAAAAAACTTAATAAGCGCTGGATGTTTTATATTTCTTGCTCCTATAGCCTCTAAAGCTGAAAGAGAATCTGTGCAAATAAGGAATTTCCTAGACTGGGACTGCCCAATCAACTCCAAAGCCAAAAGTATGCAGTAATTTGCGCAGTGTAAATAGTGCTTTCGGAGGGAATGTGTTTGGACATTGCTTCTCCCAAAGCTGTAATATATGTGGAAGACCCTACACCAACATCGGACTTTGAACCATCGGTAAAAATAACATGTTCTTTAAGGTTAGAACACATGTCTAAAAGATAAGATAATGTTGCTTGTAGCCCAGCTGACCACAAAGGGCCACATCAGGGCTGTCACGACGTTAAAATCAACTCTCAAGTCATTCATTCACACAATTCTTTAAAATACATCCAAGTACCCATCCGAAAGTTTGTTAAAAATCTTTCCACTGTAAAATCTCAGATCGGATGAAAAATGTTACTCTCTTTCAAGAACTCAAAGATCGTGTCACGCGCAATGTCTCTGAACAAGGTTTTCATGGAATCAGTTGTAAAACGTGTCTCACATGCAAATCCCAACACTCTAAAAGAATATGTTTCATTGTGAGTGGCACATGACACGGAATGCACCATGGAGCTTCTTCACTTTTTAAAAGGTATGAATGGGTAAAATACAAATGACCAGTGTGCAGCCGGCATAGAACTGTTTCTTCTTTATGACCACCAGACGTAGATGAGAGGTACTCCTTAAGGTTTGGACAGATCTGAAACAGTTTGTTATCCGTCTGTGTATTCCAATCCTCCTGCCAGAGGCTCTGACATAATCATTAATTTTGGGTTTCAGATCTCAGCAGGGGATAGATGTGTTTGACAGTTTCTCTGTTGTCGCATTCTTGACCAAACAATCAACCATTTCATTCCCTCCAATGTCAACATGACCGGGAACAAAAGCCAGAATAATGTTGTAACCATCCGTTTTCAACTTGGTAAAAAGTTAAAAAAAAAAAAAAAAGTGTAAAAGTTCGGGATGCTGGAGTTTGCGGCTAGCTATGGCCTCCAAAGCTGAAAGCGAATCTGACAGAACCAGAAAGTCCCTCTTTGTAGATCGTGAGATTATCCTCAGTGCCAGAACCAGAGCTGTAACTTCAGCAGAGTAAGCAGAAGCATCTGAAGGAATATGTTCTAACATTATTTTTGAAGGAGCACCAGGGCAATAGGCTGCACAGGCCACTCCATCTTCAGACTTGGAACCATCAGTGAAAATTTTCTGATTGGATGGGAATTTTGAACAGAGGTCAACATACAATGACTTGTATGCCAGAGACCTAGTACATTCTTTGCGAAAAGCTGCAAGATCAAAACGAATCTCTGGTGTGAAAAAGGTCCATGGAGGCTCATCTGGAAACTTGGAAAATTCGGACACAACTCCTTGGGTCTAGACCTGCATTCCACGCAGGAGGCTGCATACGAAGATCAAACGGCGGAATACAGTTAGGGTTGTTTTCAAATTTGCTTTGAAATTGAGGGTCAGAGTGTTATGGATGGAATGGGTGGTGTCTGCGGGTATCTGACTATCTGACTCTCACACAGAAATTATGGATGCATGCATGACTTTTCCAATTCACATACACACACACACTCACCCGAACACTGACAGCCAGGCAACAGAGCAACACTGTTTTTTTTGTTTTGTTTTATGCTGCCGAGCCATCAGACAAACATATACAATAAATGCAAGAACATCAGTAGTAGGCATGCCAACCACAAGGCGTACACACAGAACTATTATATATATCAATACTTCAAGTACACCAAACAGGCTGCACGACACAAAATATATATCCATATATGATTCGCTATCTGTTAGCGCTGCTGGTTCCAACAACAACGAACGACGACGACGATGATGAAATGATGAAAAAGGATGAAGACATCGAGATGATGAAGAAGACAAAGACTATGAAGATGATGAGGACGACTACAGCGTCAAGTCTGACACAGAACTTAAAGTACTTCACAGAGCTGTGGCTCAAAGTCACTAGCACACTCGCGGCGTCTCTGCCGGCGACAGTCTCACACAGGAGCTGTGGCTCACACACTAAAACACAGAACTCAGTGACGGCCTAGCCAACAGGTCACTGGTTCAAAACTCAGGAACGGCGCTCTGGCTTGGCAGCGGCGTCGTCTCCAGCCCAACTGGCTCAGCGCGTAGTCGGTCCCGGGCACAGTGGCAGGTAGTGTACTTTGTTGGCACTCAGGCTGACCTCTCCACACCGACACAGGGCGGAGAACAAAGGGGTAGACACAGCTACGGAGCCCTAACCCTCACACAGTAGCAGCCTGTCCCCCTCAGTCTTGGGAACACTTCTACCTGGGGGAAAACTGATTAACTACCTTGATTATCATGGCTACTATTCATTACAATCACGACTACATTCACTACCTTGATTATCATGGCTACTATTCATTACAATCACGACTACATTCATATTCATTAGCCACATCGCATCCCAACTGAACTTGGGACAAACATGAGCATATTCTTTCTTCAACACTACAACACTCCCTTTTCCGGAATCATAACACTACAACATTCTCTTTTCCAGAATCGTAACACATCATTTCCTTTTCCGGAATCATAACACACCACAGGAAAGGATTTCAATATAAACCTTTCTGAATCTAGTTTTCCAAATTGGGGAAAGGATTCCACTTAGACCCTCTTCAATAAACCATGAATACAATTCATTACACACAATTAATGATTACTTTTCATCAAACTATAAATGTAACAACAAAATGTTCATTTCTTTTTCTCGTAACACAAGAATGTTAATTTCATTTCATATAATCACCAGATTTTAAAAGGTATCTTTTTCCCAAAAGATTCATCCACTTTAATATGTGTAAGGGAAACTCTTGTTTATCAACACACACAACTATTCAATATTCATATCTAGAGTGATTAAATACTCATCCACATCTAAATCAAAACCAGAACATATCAAGTCTCTGTCGCTCACTCTGGGAGCTTATTATCCATAGCATCAAACTCTCCCTCTTCTTGCAAACCACATTGTAAAAACCACATTTTTTTTCATCATGAAGTTCGTAACAGAATAAACAAAATCGTTTTGTTTTTTTTTTTTTTCCTGAAGACTACTTCCCTTAACACTCACTTCTTCTATTCATGTTTTCCAACAGCATTTCGTTTTGTTACCCTATCAAGTCATAGGATAACAGAACACAACAAAAATACAAATCCTTCACAGTGCGCTAAGGAAGTTTCAGTCGCTCCTAAACGGGAATACGGTTTCAATTTGCTAGTAAATAAAATATTAAATGATAAATACCTGACTGCCACAAAACACAGTCCCTCTTTGGCCTTCTGGAAAGTTGCATTGCCGGAATCACTGCAGAGACTGCCTAACCGGTTCAAACTCACCCGGTTTTAGCAGTGCGCAGGTGAGTAGCAGTCAGATAAACTTTTCAACCAGCTTCCGGACGACTACTTTCCGGTTAGCACGGTTGCATGAAAATTTGTGACTGGATGGGAAACGGTCCGTCACAATACTCCCCCTCCTCAAAAAAAAAAACAATGTCCAAATTGTTTTTTACAAAGAGGAAGTAAACATCTACAGGTCACAAAATTCCAGAAAAAAATACATGAAAACGACATCAGAACTGGGATGTAGAGAAACCAATTTCTAAGGAACAGACTGGTTCTCAGAAGAACGTGAAAAAAGATCAGCAAAAATGTTTGATGATCCTGGAACTGGTTCCACTTCGAATGAGAATTCCTGCAGAGACAATGCCCACCGCATAATTCGGGAATTCTTAAAATTTGACGTTCAAAGGTACGTCAAAGGTTGATGATCCGTTTTGTAGGATAAGCCTGACTCCCCAAAGTATCGAACGAACTTCTGAACAGCCCAGACAATGGCTAAACACTCTCGTTCAATGTATTGTATGACTTTTCACTATCCGACAACTTGCGACTCGCAAACACAACTAGGTGAAGTACATCATCATCATCCTACAGGAGTACAGCACCTAGCCCGACAGAACTAGCATCAGTTCTAAGAACAAAGGGCTTACCTAACTGAGGTAACAGTAATACAGGTGCTGACGACAAAATACTCTGAATCTTCTGTAACGCTACTGCACATTCAGGGCCCAAGAAATAGATCT
>JADBJO010017861.1:32500-36589 GCA_016801955.1 Conus betulinus | reverse complement strand
ACATTGAAATTACACCGAACAAACTAGTAGTGAGTGAGAAAATGGAGCGGAGTTTAGGAGAGGAGTGGTGGTGGTGGTGGTGGTGGTGGTGGCGGCGGCGATGATGATGAGGGCGAGAGATAATGGGGGGGGAAATAATTCCTGTTTCATTGTGTCGTACAAGGTGGGAAAAACTCTTCCTCTCCCCCCACCACCCCCTCCCCTGTGTGTGTGTGTGTGTGTGTGTGTGTGTGTGTGTGTGTGTGTGTGCGCACACACACACATACGCGCGCGCGTGTATGCATGTGTATGTTAGTGTGTGTATATGTTTGTGCACGCACCTGGTGTCTGTGAGGGCGCGCAACGCATGCACACGCACATGCATGCATGTGTATATATGTTAATGTGTGTTAATGTGTGTGTATGTGTGTGTGTGTGTGTGTGTGGGTGTGTGTGGTGTGTGTGTGTGTGTGTGTGTGTGTGTGTGTACATAAACATGCTTACAAACATTACCATGTCACTGACCAGGACGTGTACTTGTATCATACACACATGTGAACACTCTCTTACAAAGGATTTTCATGTAATGTTTGTGTGTATATGTCACACTGTCTTACAAAGGATTTCATGGTAATGTGTGTGTGTGTGCGCGCGCACGCACGCGCACGCGTGTGTGTGTGTGGTGAACCTTTCATACAAAAAGGAAAGAAAAGACACTGCTGCAACTTTTTACCACATCAACATCTTACTTTTAGGCATTCAACAATATAAAGCGCAGTTTTCAAAGCAGGCTTACCTTTAAGATTTTGACAGAGCAATTGTACTTTCAGAGTGCTAGGAAAACGATAATAATATAGAGGCAGAAATTTCTTTCTCAGAGAAGAATACTTACAGCATACAAAAAGAAAATGCGCCAAGTCTTCAATCTGGCCACCATCACATTGTTTACAGTATGGGTCAACTCTTAATTGTCTAAAACGAGGGATACCATTCAGGGGCAAGTGATTACACCTTAGTAAACAGATTGCACGTCTGTGTGCGACATGGTCCAGACTTATGATGTAATTTGCCCTCATAATTTCTGGATGGTTTCAACAGTAATCCTCCTCTGAAGAGACAGAGTCGTGCCAATTATGATATGATAGATCTTTTAATCTGCTCTTGAGCTGTTCTATGAAAAACCTAGCATGTCCCGGATGTTGCGTAGCCCAAAACATAGCCAAAACCGTTCTTGCAAAATAATAGCCTGACTTGTGAAGCCCAGTTCTTCTGCCCTGACAAATCATGTGCGCGTAACATGTCATAGCATTGCTTTGGGTATCTATCATTAGACAGGTTTACAATCCTGCACCAGTATTTCACAAGTCGGGTCTGTGTGTCGACGAATATTGGGAGTCTTCCACATTCTCCCAGAGTGCTACACTGTTTTTGCATCTCTTCCGACCCCCAGTATCATTTTGCATATTTTTACTGGTACCTTTTCAATGGCATCGTATTTTTCAAATCCCCAGATTTCAGAACCATACAATAGAATGGGCTTAACTTTTGTATCGAAAATGTTAAATACCATATTAATTGGTAGCATTTGTAATTTAAAGTATAATTTTTTTTATCCCTGCGACGGCTGTAAAAGCTTTACCAGAAAGAACATCCACACATCTAGTCCATTTGAGGGAAGATGAAAAGATGACCCCAAGATAATTGTAAGAGGGCTCGACGTTTAACTCGTTACCATTAAAGAACCACTGTTCACACTTTTTGATAAAGCCACCATTTTTGAAAACAGCAACCTTTGTCTTATCCATATTGACATTCAGACCCCATCTTCTGCAGTATGTTCCCAGACAGTAAATCTTCTTTTGAAGATCTGCTACAGTGTCAGATACAACAGCAATGTCATCAGCATACATCAAAACGAAAATACCTAATGGATCCCCAAAAATATCAATACCGCGAGTGCCACCATTCATCAGCTCAGCTTGTAATTCAGATAAGAATATGGAAAACTGAAGGGGGCTTAGGACACATCCTTGGTGTACTCCAGACATGCACTGAAAAATATTCTGTAATTTTATCTCCAACACAGACAGCAGCTTTTACACTTTTATACATCCCTTGCAGAGTTTTGAACATTTTTCCATAAATTCCTTTAGCAAGCAGTACATGTAACAGCTTTTTTCTGTCAACACCATCAAAGGCTTTAGAAAAGTCTACGAAAAGCAAGTAGAAGCGGCCGCCTTGTTTGGTCAAGTACTTTCTGTACAAGTGATTGCAAGGTAAAGATGTTGTCTAAGGTGCTGTAGCTTTTCCGGAAACCAGCTTGAGCTTCAGGAATACATTCATGGTGGTCTCAGAAAAGTGACAATCTCCTGTTGATAATCGAATTGTAAATTTTACTGATTACGTTTAGCAAGGAAGTTGTTTACTGTAGCGATGTTTACACTCTGTGACTGCCTTAGTCCAGCGTTCAGGGTAGTCACCACTTTCAAACCTTATTGAGCAAAAGGATGGAAAAAAACTAACAAGTACGTTTCTTCCTCGTGGAAAAGATCCGAAGGCAGGCTATCCGGGCCGGAAAGCTTTACCCCCTTTTTTATTCCTTTAATCGCATCATGTATCTCAGATTCGGAAATTTCATGGTCAAGTTCAAAGGTGTTACATTCTTCGCATGTTTCAGACTGATGATTGTAAAGCGTATCAGTAACTTCTTGATCAAAGTCTGCATCAACAACATTAGGTTCTGTTGTCAATAGGGACTTGAAGTAATCAAACCATTCACCAGGTGATATTGAACTGGGTGTGTTTAGGTTTTCGTGTCGTCAATGAACGTGCTTTTTGCCAAAATGATTTTGAATTTACATCATAACATGCTTCGTTCAGGTCATTTAAAATGTTCTGATTATGTCTCTCTGTGTTTGAACAGCAAAGAGACTTAAACGATTTTTTTCAGATCGAGGTATTCGAGCAAGTCGTCACGTTCATTTGTAAATCTGAACTTTGCAGATGCCTGTATTTTTCTTGCTTAACACTTTCACATTCCTGATCCCACCACGGTGGCTGTTCACGCGAAACTGGGGGGTTTGGTTTTTGACTTCATTTTTTTCTGCTGCTTTTTGCACAAAGAAAACAAGGAACTCCGAGCCCATATTTACATCCTGATTAAGAGCCTCCATGAAATCTGTCAGCCCCTGCACTTGGTTCTCTTTGTAAATATTCTGAAGAGGACCCTACATCCTGTTGTCGGATGTAAAAAGTGTGTCTCGTTTTCTAATTGTACATCATTCTCAGAAACTGAAGTTACACGATCAATTTTTCTGTCATCTATGTGCAGAACAATAGGAAATGGTCCGATTCACATCTGTCTGATATATACATATCTAAAACAAGGTCAAAAATCTGCTAAGAACAAAGAAAGTAGTCAACAACACTCATTTCCCTGTTTGCTACACAAGTTATTTCACCCTCTTTGCCACTTTCTGTTCTTCCGTTAACAATAAATAAACCATTCTCTTTAAAAAGTTTGATGAGGTTCAATCCAAAATTTTTTTTTTTGTAAGCACTGTCTTTTGATTTTCGTTTTGTTTGTGGACCACCATCTGACAATAATTCATCAATTTCAACCAGAGGAAACGCATGTCTGTTTTCTTCAGTATCATCAATATCTGAAATGCCCCCCCAGTGCGAGCAGTACAATCCCACATAGAATCCAAGGTACGTTAGGACATTCATGCATAATTTCTGTCATATGATGTGCTGGCTGATCGATTCCATGGGGGTTGTCTTCGCCGTAAAGAACAGAATGTTCTGGGGCAACATAAACAAAGGCAAAAATGACATCAAAGGAGTAATTCAAAACAGACTTACCAATCTTCAGAAACACATTATCTTCTACCTTTCCCAGCAGCTGTCAACATGTCCATCGATAGTTTTGTGCACACACACACAGCCACACCTTCTGTCAAACGATGTGGGCGAGGAGAGAAAAGAAAACTTTTTAAGTCTGGAAACGCATTTTCAGTGTCCTCGCGCTTGCAGGACCATATGTCTGACAGTCCAAAGATCTGGAATTGTTCACAAAAATGTTTAAAGGAAATGTTATTTAATTTGCCC
>JADBJO010017861.1:20000-25000 GCA_016801955.1 Conus betulinus | reverse complement strand
CTCTCTCTCTCTCTCTCTCTCTCTCTCTCCTCTCTCTCTCTCTCTCTCTCTCTCTCTCCGTCTCTCTCTGCGTGTGTTCAGGATTCTTTTCTGTAAGTGTTCATATCTCCATCTCTTCTTTTATTTGATAATTGTTCCAACTCCCTTACGCCTCTCTCCAACTCTTCCTGATCCTCTCTCTCTCCTCTCTCTCTCTCTCTCTCCTCTCTCTCTCTCGATCTCTCTGTGTGTGTGTGTGTGTGTGTGTGTGTGTGTGTGTGTGTGTGTGTGTGTGTGTTTACGCACAGTCTGCCCCCAGTCTCGCGATTTGATTTCAGCCGTTTAAAGTTGGCGTTTTTCCCCGACTAATCTTATTCTTCAACTGTGCATGTCCCCACTTTCACTGCCGCGGCTTTGAACAGTAATTGATTTAGACAAAAACTTCCACCACAATAGACCTTTGCCGTGTAACGCACTGGCATGGTGAGGTAGTTTGTGGTGTTCTGTTTAGTTTCTTCCATTTAGTTAGGGCCGGAATAGCTCAGTGGTAGAGCACCGGACTCGTAAACCATCGAGCTTGTTCGGCATAACACGGGCTGCCCAGCGTACAAAGGGCCACAACTTGCCGACGGAACAACGAAGAACCCTCTTTGCTTATCCCTCTTGATTGGATTGTGATAATTATTGTCTAATCACCCTAATTCTTTGTTATGAACGTTTGTTGTTCCGTTATGCTCACTATTGCATTTTAAGGGTTTTTGTTTTTGTACCTTTTTCGGGGGGGGAGGGGGGAGGGGTAGTTGGTCAAACTGCCTCTGGCGTTTCCTGGTATAATTTTTGTTCATGAGGAATTGAACTTGCAGTTGCTGTATTGCCTGCAGTGTAGGATTGATGGACATGTGTGCTGGTGACCAGCTACGGTTGCTGGGTTTCATTCAGCCGTGAAGGCTGGGTGTAGACAGTGACATACGCAGCTCGTGAAACGAAGACACAAAAAAGGGGACTCTAATAGCTCAGTTGGTAATAGCGCCGGACTCGTGATCCTGAGGTTGCGGGTTCGAATTTCGGTACAGGCGGATTTTTCCCTCGGAGTTAACATTGGTTCTGACTCCATTTCCCATACAGTCCTTTGAATGAGACTATAAACCGAGGTTCCGTGTGTGAATGCACGCACATCTTGCACATACGTATAATCCCATCACCAACTTTCGGAAGAGAAGGCCAGTTTGGCCGTTGGTATGGATGACACGAAGATGGAGTGTGGCTGCCTTAATGGCGGGATGAAAAACGGTCATACACTCAAAACTCCTCTGCCCGTCTACATAGGGAGTGTCTGCAGGAGTATCAGCCTGCGTACGCAGAAAGAAGAAAGAAAGAAAAAAAAAAAAAAAGACATAAGGCCCACTTTGAAAAGAGATATCACACTCGTAAATCAAGAAGTCAGGTTTCCTTGTCACAGGATGCTTTCTTTATGAGTGACAGACAAAGAGAGCTAGAGGGACAGACAGACAGAAGAACTTGCCACAGGTGGGATTCGAATCCCCCGGACCTTTAAATACTAGTCTGTCGCCTTACCCACTCGGCCAACCAGCTACGCTTAGATCAGTTATAATCATTTCCTTAAAAAAAAAAAAAAAAAAAAAACCAAGGGGTCAGATTCGGTGCGAAAAACTCGTTTCTAATTTTTCAGGAGGTCACAAAAATATTTAGGGGGTCCACTTTATAGCTGATAGAAAACGTATCAAAATAATAACAACAACAACAACAAAACAAAACGGGACCCCGACCGTCGCTCACGTCGCGTACGAACGTGCTTTGCGGAGCTTCGCTTACAGTTTTTGTATTCCCAGTTCTTATAGAACAGGGAGTACTTTAGAATGGGAACGAAGAAATGCTGTCTGTCTGTCTGTCTGTCCGTCCATAGTCAAAATATGTACCACTCGCTCCAGACAAAACTACTGGGCCGATCTTTCTGAAAATTTGTAAGTAAGTTCATTATGGGTCACGGATGATGCCTGATGTGTTATTTTACCGTTATAGCCGTTATTAACGGCTATCGCAGCCCATAACGGTTTTTTTTTTCTTTATGGAATATCTCAGAAAGTACTTGGCCGATCTTTCTGAAAATTTGTAGGCATGTTCATTATGGTCAGTGATGATACCCGATATGTTATTTACCGTATAATTATAGCCGTTACTTACGGCTATAACGGCCCATAACAGTTTTCTTCATTATGGAAAATCTTGGTGCTTGGCCGATCTTTCTGGCTGATCTTTTTTAACGGCTATAACGGCCCAAAAAACGGTTTTTTTCTATTTATGGAATATCTCACGCGTATTCAAGATAAACTGGGAGTACGTTACATGCTTTGCATCTTGTTTTTTTTTGTTTTGTTTTGTTTTGTTTTGTTTTGTTTTGTTTGTTTTGTTTTGTTTTTTCACCCATTCTTTCATCGTATTTGTACGATGTATCATTTAAATATTATTGTATTATTGCATTTCAAGATTGAAACTCGATGTGCTGCTGTGTAGTCTTTGTGGTGTGTTTGACTGACATTTTCGCAGTTTCTTCAGTTTCTGCGGAATTCGACGACATATTGGATTTCATATACTCAAGAGTTTTGAAAATGTGATTAACATGTGGGCTCCCAGAATGGCAAAATGGGTTTCTAGTGGTTATGTTAAAACGTTCTCAAACGGATGTATTTGATAATCAGTTGGTTACCATGAAATGTAGGTCATTTGGTGGAAAAAAAAAAAAGAAAAGAAGAAAGAAAGAAAAAAAAAAAAGAGAGAGAAAAGAAAATTAGGAGGAAGATGGGCGATGTTTGTGATTACTTTTTGAGGTTGAGTTGCCAAAGTGTTCGTCACTACAAATGGGTGGTGTAGCGAAATATTTCGTGTGTTTTGGTGTTGTGTAAGAGAAACACGAGTAAGAGTGTCATTTGTCATCATCTTCAGTCAGTGACTCAGGTACCAGCCCTGACTTCATTAAACGAAGGGAAACTTTCGACCAGACAACAAAGAAACAAGAGACACGGTAGTCAGGATAATACCCACGACAACATGGACACGCTAGAATAATAATAATGATAATGATAATAATAATGATAATAGTAATAATGATTATCTATGGCGCTTAGTCCTATACATTAGCCCTAAGCGCTTACAAATACATAAAAGGCTAAAGAAAACATACATGAAACCAATAAGAAGATGAATATTGCAATAAGTGCCATGCACCTACAAGCAAGGGTGCATATTGACACACACCTATGCGCGCGCGCGCACGCGCACACACACACACACACACACACACACACACACACACACACACACACACACACACACACACACACACACACACACACACACACACACACACACATGATCCCACACACACTGTCGCATAACAACGGACACAACAGCATGCGCACGCGCACACACACACACACACACCCCTCGCATACACACACACACACACACACACACACATAGTCGCACGCACGCACACACGCACACACGCACGCACGCACGCACGCACGCACGCACACACACACACACACACACACACACACACACACACACACACACACACACACACACACATTAGTCTCAGAATCAGTTTGATGAGCAAGGGAAGGTGAAGAAAGAACTGCTATTGACAGGTGAAGAGGGTTGTTTTAAGAGGTGCCTCGAAGGAAGACAGAGAGTTTGAACTACGCAAAGATATCGGGAGTTGATTCCAAGAAACCGGACCTGAAAAGAAAAAAGAACGATGGCCATCGACAATACAAGAGACGCTAGACAAAATAAAGTGACAATTGCTCGATGTAGCAAAAAGCAACGATATTCAGGTCCTTAGAGACCACATGAATACAACCACGACACGGTAAGATATCTGTATTGAACAGCTAGAGAGTGTCATTTGTTGACCTGAGAAATGGAAAAGGACATTTTTTTAGCAGAGAGAAGGAAAGATAACTGCGTGAAGAGAACAAGGAACTTGGAGTCGAACTCGAGCAATGTGACAAGAAAGACAGCGATCTCAAGAGAGACTTAAACGCCAGTTTTTTAACTTGCGCGTGTAAAGGACCGTGTGTACGTCACTGCCTGGACATCTTCAATACTAAAGATTACGGTGCCTACCAGCCGTCATGGCGAAATAGTTAGCGTCGCGCCCCTCCCGGCTGGGAGGTCGCAGGTTCGATTCCCATCAGAGTCATGTGGGATTTTTCTACTTCCTACTGGCGCCTACCCAGAGTTGAGTTGCTACGGGGCTCAGTTGGGAAGACTGGGACCACATAGTCGAGTTTCATCCACTTAATGGATGCGTTTTTGAGAGTGTTGCTAAAATTTCCTGACCAACACTGCAGGTGTCTGTATCTCTCGGGCCTGGTTGACGTCGGGATATATATTATGAAAGGAAACGTACAGTACAGCCCTGTCACGCAGTCTCAGACCAACATGGAAAAACCGCAGCATCATCTTCATCATCCTCATTCTCATCGATCAGCATTAAAAAGTCTCAAATTCTGTGGCCCTTCATGCCCTGCTCTGATGCTGACCTCAGTTTCGATGTCTTCTCCACGTCTGTGACCTTGATTTGGTTCCGTCGGGGTCACCAGTATCAGTGAGTCCATGGGGGCTGTCGTTGGACAGACGTGGTGGCGCCCTCTGGAGGGAGAGTTCACTCACGCCGGCTCCGCTACTAAGCAATTATTGTCGTCAGTAGGGGGCTTAGCAGGTGGTGTCCTGCGTATGTTAGATCAGAACAGGCGCCACTGAACGCCACCGAAAGTGATTCGACAGCAGTGCAGTGTCTCCTCTGGTGGGTTGCCCCTTGACGACTCGACATTGACTGCTCCCTGTGGATTGCCAGTGCCGGGATGTGGCGGGACCGATAGGGCTGTGGCTGTGTACGGGGGGTCGGTTTTTGAAGTTGGGACAGCAAGAAAAAAAAAAAGAAAAAAAAAAGAAAAAAGAAAAGAACGAAAAGAAAAAGATTAAGGTGCCTGTAG
>JADBJO010017861.1:12500-17500 GCA_016801955.1 Conus betulinus | reverse complement strand
GCACCATTCAGCGTCTCTTCCTTGTGTCTTTAAAACATCTCTAACCCTGTAGAGCAGAGTACATGTGCACCCAGTCCGTGCACCATTCAGCGTCTCTTCCTTGTGTCTTTAAGTATCTCTAACCCTGTAGATTACATCTGTACCCAGTCCGCGCAAAGTTCAGCGTGCCTTTCTTGTGCAGTTAACTGTCTCTAACCCTGTAGAGTACATGTGTACCCAGTCCGTGCACCACTCAGCGTCTCTTCCTTGTGTCTTTAAAACCAACTCTGACCCCAAAGAGTGCATGTGTACCCATCCCGTGCACCACTCAGCGTCTCTTCCTTGCGTCGCTAGAACTATCTCTGGCCCTGTAGAGTACACGTGTACCCAGTCCATGCACCACTCACCGTCTCTCTTCCTTGCGTCGTTAAAAAACTATCTCTGACCCTGTAAAGTACACGTGTACCCAACCAGTGCACCACTGAGCCTGACTGACCCGGGGTCTGACCCAACCATACCTGTCCCAATTCAGGTCAGTTTCCCCCCAATTGCTGGACGCTCAATTCACCCGAAGTCTGTCAGTGTCGGTCAGACAAAACTTGACCATTGTATCGATGGTGTGGTTTTGCTATGGACCCAGGCTTGATTGATCAGTTACAGTAATTGACCGAGAAAGGGTAGAAGTTCAAAAGCAAGAGGGTTGGGCGGGCGGCTAAGGCTGTCCACCAGAATCAAAAGAACACCATCGGGGCCGGTGGTATAGAGCGCCGGACCTGTAATCTCGGTGATCCTGGGGTTGCGGGTTCGAAACTCCGCCGGGGCCGTTTAGGTACAGGGTTTTTTTTTCCCTTAGGAGTTAACATTGGTTCTGACTCCATTTCCCATACAGTCCTTCGAACGAGACTCTAAACCAAGGTTCCGTGTGTGAACGCACGCTTAACATCTTGCACACACGTCAAATCCCATCACCAACTTTCAGAAGAGAAGGCCAGTTTGACCGTTGGTATGGATGACACGTTACACATAGCATGCACCTTCTCCGAAGTTGGAATATAGCTACCTTAACGGCGGGATAACAGAAACGGCCATACACACAAAACTCCACTCCCCTTGCTGGGTAGATGGGATTAATCCTTGCCCGTCTATACAGAGAGTGTCCGCAGGAGTATCAGCATGCGTACGCGGAAGAAAAAAAAAAAAGAAAGAAAAAAAAAGAAAAATATTATGTTGGGTGGAAAATGTGATTCGTATGGTCCTCAGCAAAGACACAGACAGACACACAGACAGACAGAGACAGACGGACATACAGCGACAGACAGAGACAGACAGACAGACAAAGAAAGCATGCGTACATGCGAGAGACAGAGAGAGACAGAGACAGACAGACAGACAGACAGACAGACAGAGACGGACAGAGAGACAGAGAGACAGAGAGACAGACAGACAAAGACAGAGAAACAGACAGACATACAGACAAGACAAGACAGACAGTCAGACAAGACTGATGGATAGACTGATAGACCAACATACCGACAGGTAGACAGACCGAAAGACAGACAGACAGACAGACAGACAGAGAATTCAGTCAAGTCGATCCGAGCTCGCTCAACCACCCCCTCCCTCACGCCATGCAGATCGTGGGGATTGCTTTGTTGATCTACTTTAGTCACTGGCCCAGAAAGTATAGAGAACGCAGGGAAGCAGCAGGATGGCGTTCTTTCCGAGTCAGAAGAAGGAGTTGTTGGTTGAGAAGTATGTTTTTCACATGCTCCACCGTGGGACAGCTGGAAAATATTCGATCTTGCCTTTTCTTGCACCATGTAAGTGAACGTGTGTTGTGTGTGTGTGTGTGTGTGTGTGTGTGTGTGTGTGTGTGTGTGTGTGTGTGTGTGTGTGTGTGTGTGGTGTGTGTGTGTGTGTGAGAGAGAGAGAAAGAGAGAGTGTGCGTGTGTGTGCGCTCTCTCTCCCTCTCTCTCTCCTCTCTCTCTCTCTCTCTCTCTCTCTCTCTCTTCTCTCTCTCTCTCTCTCTCCCTCTCTCTCTCGGAGTATACGAGAGAGATAGAGGATTCAAGACTTGTTCAGATAAAGGGAGAGACAAAGACAGAGAGAGCGAGACGGAGAGAGAATCCAACACTTATTCAAACACAAGCCGAAGAGAGACAGAGAGACAAAGAGGAGAGAGAGAGGAGAGAGAGAGCGAGAGAGAGAGAGAGAGAGAGAGAGAAGATACAGAGAGACAGACAGACACAGGCAGACACAGACCGACAGACAGACAGAAAAACAGACGGAGAGTTCAACACTTTCAAAGAGTGAAAAAGAGAGGGGGGGTGGTTCAAGACTTGCTTAAAATTATACTTATACACAGAGAGAGAGGGAGAGAGAGAGAGAGAGAGAGAGAGAGAGAGAGATGAGAGAGAGAGAGAGAGAGGCGCAGCAGCCGTCAGCAGCAGCAGCAGCTGCTGACGAGGAATCAAGGAAAATTAATCTGGATGCAGAATGGAAGCTGAACTCAGATGAGCTGGACAAAGCTTTGACACGATTGTTGATGGACCCTAAAACTGACCTCTTCGCCTCCAGGCTGAACAACCCATACAGCGCTCTGTTTCTTCCAGTTTCTGCTCCAAGCGGCCATGCAGTAGCCGCTTCTTCACTCTTCGGAGTAACCTTGACTTCTACACCTTTCCCCCCTTTCAGCACAATCACGCCAGCGTTGGCCAAAGGGAGGAGAAGAGAGAGAGCGTGCGGGACGGGGGGGGGGGGGTAGTAGTGGTGCGCCCACTGGCCAACACAGGTCTGGTGGCCTTCACTGACACAGCTGCTGAAACAGGATCTACTTCTACCAACACAGAACAGCATAATCACACTCTTCCTCCCAACTCAACCAGGGTATCCCACCGTCTCCGTCCCTGCCCCAGTGGGTGGTCGGCAAGTCATCCAGGATCCCTACCAAAGAGAGGCACGGTCCAGCCAAACAGCAACGCTGATAGTCAGCTCCTGGCGGTCACAGACGCGCGCAGGGTACATCACCTACATTGCCAAGTGGAAGGAATACGCCACGAAAAACCGATTCCCACTTGATGCGCCAGACATTATGCAGGCACCAAACTTCCTGGCCAGTCTTTTAGTAACGGGGCTAGCTAGCTGCAGAGCTTGCTGTGTCAGTGAGTAGTCATCCTGTCATTTGCAAACTAGCCAAAGGGGGTGTTTGAAAGCAGGCCTTCTTTACCCAAATATTGTGACGCTTAGGATGTATATACAGTGCTTAACTACCTTGATTGCTTATCCCCGTTAGATTCAATTATTTTTGAAAGAACTGACATTGAAAACGTGTCTGTTATTAGCTTTAGCTTTGGGACAGGGAGGCCATGTTTTGTACTCTTTAAAACGCTTGAACCATTATATAAGAGACAACTAAAGGTCTCAAAGGCAGTAACCAACAGAAATTGTTCGTCCGTCCATACAAAACCTCACACGGCAGTGGATAAAACAGACCTTCGCACAGTAGGTGAAAGAGGTGTTTGCGCGCTCTGGCATTGATACCACAAAATATAGTAACAGCACAACCAGGCTCGACCAGGGCCGCAAGCTGTTTAACCTTATTGCTGCCAAGGCTGGACTCATGAAAGAACATCCACTAAATTTCATTTACAGACAAAGCAGTTCAAGTTTCAGCCTGAAAGTGTTTGATGGATGTGTGAATTGTGAATGACATGAACTATTCAAAAAAAAAAAAAAAAAAAAAAAAGAAAAAACATTGTGCAAATTGTAAATAAACTTAATAACTGGCATTATGTAACTGGTCTGTTATATTGTTCAGTTGGCCTTACTTTCCCTAAAGTCTCAACGCATCTTCCCTTCCGGGGGCAATAGGTAAGTCATAATTAGGAAATTGAACTAGACCTACACTAGGAGGATGCAGTTTGATTGAAATTATTACGAGGCTGTTGTGGAGGGATGGAGAAGTTATGTCCCTCCCAAGCAACGCTCGTAGCAACAGTCAATGTTACTGTCCCTCCCTAAAGGCGTAAGTCTAGTGATCATACAGCTCTGAAATTTGCCAGCAACACTGCGCGCGCCAATACTCAACATAAACTTTTCCTGCCTCCACAAAATGCTTGTAATAATTTCAATTAAACTGCAAGCTCCTAGCGTAAGTCTAGTGTGATTTCCTAATTATGGAACATCTTATCCCGCTCACACAGGAGGAGAGGGATGAGAGACCAGCGCTGCTGCGGCATAGTAGAGCAAATTGTCTCCCCTCCGCCGTTGCTATGTTCCCTGCTGCTCGCTTATCTCCCTGCTGTGTGTCATGTGAGCATCTCGAAGCTCAAAGAGGGATGCGTCTTTTGTTCACGGTGTTGGATAATGTTTAAAGTATTTAAGAGTTTCATTCAGCTTCAACATCTGTAGGGATTCGAACGTTATAGACACAACATTTTCTATAGATAATGTGTAAAGTGTTTTAGAGAGTTTCATTCAGCTTCAACATCTGTAGGGATTCGAACGTTATAGACACAACATTTTCTATAGATAATGTGTAAAGTGTTTTAGAGTTTCATTCAGCTTCAACATCTGTAGGGATTCGAACGTTATAGACACAACATTTTCTATAGATAATGTGTAAAGTGTTTTAGAGTTTCATTCAGCTTCAAACATCTGTAGGGATTCGAACGTTATAGACACAACACATTTCTATAGATAATGTGTAAAGTGTTTTAGAGTTTCATTCAGCTTCAACATCTGTAGGGATTCGAACGTTATAGACACAACATTTTCTATAGATAATGTGTAAAGTGTTTTAGAGTTTCATTCAGCTTCAACATCTGTAGGGATTCGAACGTTATAGACACAACATTTTCTATAGATAATGTGTAAAGTATTTAAGAGTTTCATTCAGCTTCAACATCTGTAGGGATTCGAACGTTATAGACACACAACATTTTCTATAGATAATGTGTAAAGTGTTTTAGAGTTTCATTCAGCTTCAACATCTGTAGGGATTCGAACGTTTATAGACACAA
>JADBJO010017861.1:7500-10000 GCA_016801955.1 Conus betulinus | reverse complement strand
AGTCTGGCTATACACTTGAGTGGAATCCTAACAACAGCTTGGTGTTGTGAAAGATCACTGATGAGAGAGAGAGAGAGAGAGAGAGAGAGAGAGAGGAGAGAGAGAGAGAGAGACTGAGCCCAGCTCGAGTTTGGCAGTGGAGAGCTGACAAAAGGTACCGTGAGGGTGTGTGTTTGTTTTGTTTTTTTTAATCTATATTTCCTTATGAAACCAGGAATATCTGTACTTTTAGCTTTAGTTTTCTCAGTAGAGGACAGAGAAAAGGAACGGTGTTTTTTTTTATCTGATATTTCCCATGAAACCCAGGAATATCTGTGCTTTTTAATTTAGTTTCGCAGTAGAGAACTGACAAAGGTATGGTGAGAGTTTTGTTTTTTTTTTTAATCTGATATTTCCTTATGAAACACAGGAAGATCTATACTTTCAGCTTTAGTTTCACAGTAAAGAACTGACAAAATGCACGGTGATTTTTTTTTCCTCTCATGTTTCCCAGGGAACCCAGGAATATCTGTACTTTTAGCTTCAGTCTTAGCAAGCAGAGAACTGACAAAGGTACAATGAGGGTTTTTTTTTAAATCTGATATTCCCTATGAAACCCAGGTATATCTATACTTTAGCTTTAGTTTCTCAGTAGAGGACTGACAGAAGGTACGGTTTTCTGTTTTTCTTTTTTTTTTTTTATCTGTCATTTCCCATGAAATCCAGGGATATCTGTACTTTTAGCTTTAGTTTCTCAGCAGAGAACTGACAAAACTAGTCACGAACAAAGGAACAACTCTAACAGAAATGGACGTTATGTTAGAAGAAACAAAGAATTGTTTTATTTTAAAAACTTGAGAAAAGAAAGTAAAAGATATTGAAATTGAAAAAATGCCAATAATCGACCCAAACTAACTCAAGCAGAATCCGACGAGTTGGAGGGACCAATTACCTTAGAAGAAGCTCCTAGAGTCTTAAAAAAAAATATGGAGAATAATAAAAGTCCTGGGACAGATAGTATGACAGTAATATTTTTTTAAATTCTTTTGGAGACAATTGGGCGATTTTGTTGTCCGTTCATTAAACGAGGGATACAATAAAGGCGAAATGTCTATAACACAAAAAAAGGTATAGTCATTTGTTTACCAAAGGGAGAGAAGCCACGAGAATATCTAAAGAACTAGAGAGCAATTTCACTTCTAAATGTTACTTATAAAATTGCTTCTGCCTGCATTGCAGGTAGAATAAAATCTGTTTTACCAAAAAATCATAAATGAGGATCAGTCGGGTTTCATTCCCGGTAGATACATAGGAGACAGTTTAAGAACCATATATGATCTGATTCACTATCTAGAGGTGAACCGCTTGCCTGGGTTATTGGTATCAGTAGATTCTGAAAAAGCATTTGACTCTGTTGACTGGTCAAACATGAGTAAGGTTCTGCGTGCATTTGGTTTCGGAAAAGGAATACAGAAATGGATATCGTCTTCTTATGAAAATAGATCTAGTTGCAAAGTGAAACGACTGCAGGCGGAAATCTAACAATCTTAAATGAATGTCAGCGAACCGCCCAGAGAAACGTGGACAAACGAGTCACAAGACAACACACAACGCGTTTCGACCTCCTAGGTCTTCCTCAGGTGAAATAAAGACGGACAAAATAACGAAATTGCGCTTAGCTTTGATCGCTTCAGAATGCTTCTGAGTTCAGCGCAAGGAAGGCGTGAACGCGATCAAAGCTAAGTGCATTTTCGTTATTTTGTCCGTCTTTATTTCACCTGAGGAAGACCTAAGAGGTCGAAACGCGTTGTGTGTTGTCTTGTGACTCGTTTGTCCACGTTTCTCTGGGCGGTCCGCTGACATTTATTTAAGATTTGTTTTTATGAAAAGATAAAGTCTTATGTTATAGTGAACGGTAAGGTTTCTTCAGGATTTTCTATTGAGATAGAGGAGCTGCCAGCTGGCGCTTCATTCAGTCGCTTCCCGCGTCATCCAGTCAGTGTCGTCCAAAATCGTTCACTCAGTATCCTTACTTCCTTCATTCTTTCCATTTCTTATGCAGGGTGCATGCTATGTGTTACGTGTCATCTATACCAATGGCTAAACTGGCCTTCTCTTCCGAAAGTTGGTGATGGGACTTTACGCGTGTGCAAGATGTTATGCGTGCGTTCACACACGGAACCTCGATTTATAAGTCGAAGGACTGTATGGGGAAATGTCATCAGAACCAATGTTAACTCGGAGGGAAAATCCCCTGTACCGAAACGGCCCGGCGGAGATTCGAACCCGCGACCCCAGGATCACGAGTCCGGCGCTCTACCTACTGAGCTACTCCGGCCCTCACCTACACACTGTGCTCTGTCCCTTTGGTGGGTTGATGAGGTGGTGGTGGTGTGCATGTGCCCTTATTAAGGTGAGTGCGGTTAGGCGCTGGGGGTGCGGTGTATGGTGACTCTTGACTCGGACTTTTACTGTCGCTACAACCCCCTAAAGTTAGGTAGGCTCTGAGATTCAAGTGCCT
>JADBJO010017860.1:22500-36592 GCA_016801955.1 Conus betulinus | reverse complement strand
AATGATTACAATTGTGTGTACCAATGGGGCATTTCACTTATGGGTTAAATATGCTGCATATACAGATGCGGGTTGTCTTAAAAGTACTAATGTGGATGATAGTTACGGTGGAGATTTTTTTGGTAATAAGGGTTCTATTCAGTCTGGGCGATGAAAATATGTTGATGAATCCACCACTGAAACGGAACGCGGACTAGAAGCAGCGATCATTCCGTTTTGTCATCTGAGCAAGGGAAAGAAATTAGCATCACAAAACCAGAGGACAACAAAGGACTCGTTATCGTGTTGTGTCTTATATTATATAGTGTAGACACTGTATCAGGACATCTGATATGAAACGAAAACGAAAACAGGGACTCGAATATCAAGGTCACTATGCGGGCTAATCAGTGATCAACAAACAGGACCAAATGGCCCGATAATGTGTCAGAGGGACAGTGAACCACAATACCAGGGCAAAAAAATATGAGCACCAGACAAGGCACAAATAGTACATACATCGGGACAACTAGTGAAACGGTTATTCAGGAAACCGAGTGTACGGTTATCAGGGACCAAACTAGTGATACGGTATCAGGGGCCAACTAGTGACCAATACATGGGACACAACTAGTGATACGGTATAGGGACAAATAGTGATACGGTGTTTTGGGCAACTAGATACGGTATCGGACAACTAGTGATACAGTTGTCCAGGAACAAATGTGACACAGGGTGGTATCAGGACAAATAGTGATACAGTGTCAGGACAACTAGGATACAGTATTCAGGACAACTAGTGTGATTACTGGATATCAGGATGATTATGGAAGACTAGTGTGATACTGTATTAGAATGATTATGGACGCGGGACTAGTGATACTGTATTAGGATGATTATGGAAAACACGACTAGTGAGACTGTATCAGGATATGATTATGGAACCGAGAGACTTATGACACAGTATCAAGACAAGTGACAGCGTCAGGAGTACAAGCGACACTATAAGAGGAAGAGTGACACTATACCCAGACAACAAGCGACACCATACCAGGACAACAGGTGACACTGTTCCCAGACAACATTTAACACTGTATGAGCACAGCTAGTGATTCTATATCAGGGCACTAGTAGTGACGCTATACCAAGAAATCAGTCACTTTACGACAACTAGAGACACTGTATCAGGACAACCAGTGACACTGTATCAGGACAACCAGTGACACGTATCAGGACAACCAGTGACCACTGTATCAGGGGACAAACCAGAGACACTGTATCAGGACAACCAGAGACACTGTATCAGGACAACCAGTGACACTGTGTCAGGACAACCAGTGACACTGTATCAGGACAACCAGTGACCGGTGTCACTGTGTCAGGACAACCAGTGACACTGTATCAGGACAACCAGTGACACTGTATTCAGGACACAACCAGTGACACTGTAATCAGGACAACCAGAGACACTGTATCAGGACAACCCAGTGACACTGTATCAGGACAACCAGTGACACTGTATCAGGACAACCAGTGACACTGTATCAGGACAACCAGAGACACTGTATCAGGACAACAGTGACCACTGTATCAGGACAACCAGACACTGTACAGGACCCAGTGACGCAACGCTAAAAGTGACAAACAACGGAGCCAGAATCGGACGCACGAAAATAAGGTTTTCGTGCCAAGTCTCAACAGGCTCTTATTCTTTATCATTATAGCGTAGACGCTTGTATAGCATGCAGTTGAGTCATTTAGAATACCCACATCCCCATTATGACTTCTTCAGGTCCAACACTAAAGTGTCAACCCTATGCCCCATGGCATTTCTCACCGATCAGAAGAAGTTAGTTTTGGTAAATAGGAAAACCCGTTGAAACATAGAGAAAGAAAACAAAAAGGGTAAAGAAATCTTCCTTATCCCCTTAGAGAGGAAGTCTAGCTTGCTCATGTCGAATATGAAATGAACTTTAAGTGGAAAGAAACTGAATTAGACACACACTGTTCAAACTTGATCTTTGTTTGTCATCGGGTATTTTTTTTAATTATCACTATCTTTTGATATAGGTATGCTGGCGTTCATGATTTGTCGAATTGTATATACTTCCCTGTGTGATTGGTACTTAGAGCCGTCGTAATTTACCTGCAGTTTTCCTGTAGAATGGTCCACATAAGAAAGGCATGGTGAGGTATTCCAGGAATGCTTACGGTGTGTGGAAACTGCAATGAAAAATCCAGTCTTATGCATTTGATTTCACACACGAACGCGTGTACACAGACAGACAGGCACACACAGACACACAAACGACACACACACACACACACACACACACGCACGCGTGCGCGCGCGCGCGCGCGCACACACACATGTGCACACAACACACGCCGCACACACACACCGCACACACACACTGACGCGCACGCGCGCATGCACACACGACACGTGCACACACACACACCACACACACGCACAAACACACACACACACACACACACACACACACACACACACACACACACGTGCACACGCCTGTGTACTCTCACCACACTCTGTCTCTGTCTCACTCTCAACTCACTCACGTGCTCTATATCTGTCTCTCTCTGTCTCTCTCTCTCTCTCTCTCTCACACTCTCGCTCACTCTCTCGCCACTCACCTCTCTCACGCACGCACGCACACACACACACACACACATACACACACTGAGAGACAGACAGACAGACAGACACAGACAGACATATCAGACAAGAGACAAGAGAAATCAAACTACAACAAAAATCACGTCCGCGCCCAGGCCCGTGAATCTACTACCCCCACTCCTCCTTTACACACACACACGCACGCACACACACACACACACACACACACACACACACACACACACACACACACACACACCACCCACTTTCCCTTTCCCCCTCCTCTCCACCCGACCTTGGCACTGCATCGAGTTAAAAAAAAAAAAAAAAAAAGATTGCGGTGCCTAATTGCATGGCACAAAGGGTGTGAGCGGGGTACACTCTTACCCCGTAGCACGACCTGTGACCTATGTTCAAATCTCATATCACTCAATCCAGCACGCACACCTGTAAGTCGAGTCGCGCGTCGCGAGAAAGTGGTTGATTCTACGCAGCGATTGAGGACTGGCGCGAAGAGGGGGAGGGGGGGGAGGGAGGGCACGGGAGTGGGGGGAAGGGAACGGGAAGTGGGGAAGAGCGGAAGAGGGGTGGTGGTGGATGGATGGATGTGGGAGATGGAGACGGTGCGGGTTGGAGTGGCGCTAGGAGGCCAGAGGGTAGAGAGAGAGAGAGAGAGAGAGAGAGAGAGAGAGAGAGAGAGGAGAGAGGGAGGGAGGGAGGGAGGGAAGAAGGGAGGGAGAGAGACAGAACTCTGAACTCTGAAAAAGTTACTGCAAGGCCACCGGCCTGTATGCAAAGGAGGTACATGTATCATGTAAAGACACAAGATGAGAAAACTCACACAGACCAAACTATAAGAATGTACAAAACAAAAATATATCATTTCCTAACTGCATGGGATAAAACCAACCTGGGAATTGCTTTCAGGTATTTTCTATGCAGTTTCCCCATTTAACCTTTTTATAGAAACAGAAAACAAAACAAAAAAAAAAAAATTAACACAGTGTAAATGGATTCCGCATTTTCTTCTTCTCTCTTTTTTAAAGCATAATAAATAAACATTGCAACAGAACGTGTAATAAACCTGCTTTCGCTCGCTCAGATATAGTGACAGATGTGTATTTCCGTCTAAATTTCCAAACACTTTCGTCAGATACTTTTCTCTAATTTCCTGATATACTGGACATACAAACAAAAAAAAAATGATGTGTCGTCTTCTGTAACCTTACTAAAAAGGGCAAGAATTTTTGATTTTTACATATACCTTTTATGAGTGCTAATATCGCATATACCCAATCTGAATTTGACAACAACTGTACGAAATTTTGTGATTATTGAAATGTCAGAGAGGTATTTTTTCTGGTTACAACAATGATTTAGAGGGAGAGACAGAGAGAGAGGGGAGAGAGAAAGAAGAGAGAGGGAGAAAGGGAGGGGGAGAAGAGAGAGAGAGAGAGGGGGAGGGGGGAGAGAGAGAGAGAGAGAGAGAGAGAGAGACAGACAGACAGACAGAGAGGAGACAGACAGACAGAGAGACAGACAGTCAGACTAAGGTGTGTGTGTGTGTGTGTGTGTGTGTGTGTGTGTGTGTGTGTGTGTGTGGGTGTGTGTGTGTGTGCGAGCGTGTGTGTGTGTGTGTGTGTGTGTGTGTGTGTGTGTGTGTGTGTCTGTCTGTCGGTCGTCTGTCTGTCCGTCTGTCTGTCTGTTTCGTGTCTGTGTGTCTGTATAGAGAGAGAGAGAAGCAGACAGACACTCAGACAAAGAGAGTGAGAGAGAGACAGAGACAGTGTGTGCGTGTGTGCAAGCGCGCGCGCGTGTGTGCGTGTGTGTGTGTGTGTGTGTGTGTGTGTGTGTGTGTGTGGTGTGTGTGTGTGTGTGTGTGTGTGTGTTGTGTGTGACAGAGAGAGAAAGAGAGGAGAGAGAAAACGTGTGTCTGTGTGTATGTGTGAGTGTACGCGCGCCCGGCGTTTGCGTTACGTGCGAGAGTGTGCGTGCATGCGTGCATGCGTGTGAATGTGTATATGCGCAGCACAAATCTTCCTCTGTGTGTGTGTGTGTGTGTGTGTGTGTGTGTGTGTGTGTGTGTGTATGTGTGAGGTGTGTGTGTGTGTGTGTGTGTGTGTGTGTGTGGTGTGTGCGTGCGTGCGGGCGTGCGTGCGTGCGTGCGTGCATGCGTGTATGCGTGAATGTGTATTATGCGCCAGCGCAAATCTTCCTCTGTGTGTGTGTGTGTGTTTGTGTGTGTGTGTGGGTGTGTGTGTGTGTGTGTTGTGTGTGTGTGTGTGTGGTGTGTGTGTGGTTTGTGTGTGTGTGTGTGTGTGTGTGTGTGTGTGTGTGTGTGTGTGTGTGTGTTGTGTGTGTGTGTGTGTGTGTGTGCGTGTGTGTGTGTGCGTGCGTGTGTTGTGTGGTGTGCATGCGTGTGTGTGTGTGTGTGTGTGGAGAGAGAGAGAGAGAGAGAAGAGGGAGAGAGAGAGAATCCCTACTATTCTTTTTTTTTCTTATATCCATTTGTCGCGGTTAGTAGGATCAACGATACAAAATGAAATAGGGCAGTACAAGTGGAAAACAGGGAAATGCGGAAGGAAAAGGTTTCATCAGAATTGATAGTTGAGATATAGGATGGGGTACTAAAAAAAAAACAGAACAGACACCACACACATACAGATGAGAAAATGAAGGAGAGATGAGAGACAGACAGACAGACAGTCAGACAGACAGTCAGACCCTACTCCTGTCTCTAAATCTAGACACACAGAGACAGAGACACAGACAAACTGAATAATGGTTTACCTTATCGACGCAGTGGCACTGACAGAGAACATGAAGTCGTTCCTTCTCTTTTCTATCATTTCCTTTCTTTCCCGCTTTTCCTTTTAGATGTGCATTGCTAGAATTCTTCTTCTTGGTCTTTTCCTTTCCCATCTTCTTCTGTTTCCTCCTCCTCTCCTCCTCCTCTTTCTCCTGCTTTTCCCCCTTCTCATTCATTCTCCTCCTCCTCCTCCTCCATTTAATACTCTTCTTTCTTTCTTTTGTCAATCTTCTTGTTCTTGTTCTTGTTCTACTACTACTACTACTACTACTACTACTACTACTACTACTACTACTACTACTACTACTCTTAGTATTCCTACTACAAACCACCACTACCAGTATTACTACTACTGCTGCTACTGCCGCCGCCGCTGCTGCTGCTACTATTACTACCATTACTACTACTGCTGCTGCTGCTGCTGCTGTTGCTGCCTCCTCTTCTTTTCCTTACTACCACTACTACTCCTGCTACTACTCCTACCACTACTACTACTACGACGACGACGACGATGACGACAACGACGACGACGACGACAGCAACGACGACAACAACAACGGCAACAGCAACAAACTGTTACTACAACTTCAACAACAATACCTACTACTACTACTACTACTTCTACTACTACTACTACTACTACTACTACTACTACTACTACTACTCCTGCTGCTGCTGCTGCTGCTGCTGCTGCTACCACTACTGCTTCTACTACTTCTTCTGCTGCTGCTTATTCTTCTTTCTATATGAACAACAGCAACAGCAACTATTGCTACCACCACCATCACCGCCGCCGCCACCACCACCACCACCACCACTACTACTATTACTACTACAGCGACTTCTTCTTCTTCTTCTTCTTCTTCTCTTCTTCTTCTTCTTCCACATTTTATGAAATCCGAGGTAGTGGACGATGAGGATGAAAGTTATGTAGAATTGGTTTTGGATTGGAGTGCATTACGGCTAGGTCCGTATACTCCTATTTTGTCTTCAATATATATATACGCGGCGGAGTTTACTGGTGGTCCTTACCATATAAATCTGAAAATCAGTCAGTTTGTCGAATATTCAAGCGTTGAATTGGTCAGCCAGTCGGTCAGTCAAACAGTAAACCAGTCAGGTACTAACGCAGTCGTTCAAATCAAATGCCCTGCAAAACATCGCACTCCAGCTTCCTCCGTTTGCTGTCAGCCAGCCAGTCTTTTTCTTCCTGTCTCAGTGAATTGGTCAATTACCAACAAAGGGGAAAACAGGTGCACGCGTCAGTACTTGCTCGATAAAGAAAGTAATGTTCCACACGGTGAAACTGATCGCTCTTCACCATTTCCTCCCATGCACGCTCCATGCGTGCATTCACATCAGTCAAGTTATGTTGATAGCAAAGCAATGAACTGCATCGATTTTAGTTTGAACACATTGCTAATAGAGTTGCCTACCCTTGTTCAAGTGTTTTTTTTGTTGTTGTTTTTTTTATATTCCAGCCATGAATTCTTTTTGACAGTGGAGTCATTTGTGAGCAACTGCAAAAGATGGCCACAAAATCTGGATGTGAGAGTCAGTGAATATCGTTTGATTTCTAAAGCCATTATTTACTTCATGATTACATTATTGGATAGTTCAATGGCTATGGAGAAACCTGTACGAAATGATTTTCGTGGCAGTGAAAGTTTCCATGCAGCCCGAACACAGAAAATAAAGCATCACCTCCATGCATGCTTCAGGCGTACATGGGAACGAGAGGCCTGTGGAATCTCGCTGATCCGACAGAGTACTTTGTTCGGTTTGAACCATATACTGGCGCTCGCATGGGACAGGATTATGGCTATTTGGGTCTTGGAGGGACAGTGGTCATGGATTTTGATGTCTGAGCTTCCAAGCATCCATACCACTTGACTTGGCATTTTTTTTTTTTACATCACTGCCACTGCTGACCGAATTAGCTGCCAATGGATTGGGGGCAACTGGAACCATCAGGAAAACAGAGTGAGCAACTGTACACTTAGAGATGCAGCTCAGTTTGCAAAAGAACCCAGGGGAACTCTTCACGTCCAACATGACAGGTGCAGTAATGTGCTGGTGGTGCAGGGGAATGACAACAATGTGGTGACCATCGCAACAAACAGTGATCATGGCATGCCACTTGCCCAAGCTCGACGATGGTCAGCAGCACAATGCCGGTCTGTCAACATTCAACAGCCGCATCTTGTCAGGATCTACAACGCAACAATGAGAAGGAGTCGACAGGGCAGACCACAATATCAACAAGTATGGCTTTCCCATGCGAACAAAACAAAGTGGTGGTGGCCGCTTTTCGCCCATGCAGTGGAGACTGCAGAATGCTTGATTGTGGTTCAGGAAAACGCCTGCTTTATGAAGCCGAACCTCTGGATCTCCTTTCCTTCAAGAGGCGTGTGGTGAAGGTCTACCTGATGCGACATGCTGCCATTGCCTCGCCAAGAAAAACCTGCCTACCAAGCCCTAACCCTTCATGCTGCGCTGTCCAAAGAGTGCCAAACGAAGTCCAGTTTGATGGTACTGGACATTTTGCAGTTGCTTCACCCACAACAACGCGTTGCGCACTGTGCCACAAGAATACTAAGAAAACCTGCCTCAAATGCAGAGTTTAGTCTGCACAACCAGTGCGTCAGTGCCTTCCACGGCATCAGTCGTGTCCGTTTATTTGAAAACCACTCAACTGCTAATTTTTGCAACACTGTGTGTGTGTGTGTGTGTGTGTGTGTGTGTGTGTGTGTTGTGTGTGTGTGTGTGTGTGTGTGTGTGTGTGTGTGTGTGTGTGTGTGTGTGTGGTTGTGTGCGCGCGTGTACACATATGCAAAGTAATGGATTGGCTTAATTGCCTACTAACAAATGATTATTAAACTGCATTTGTCTGCACTGGGACTGAAGTGCTTATTTTCTGTTACCTGTTTATTTACTAGTGATTTATTGTTAGAAAACAATGGCAGATTGTCAATAAATAAAAGACAGGACGATGTTGAACAAAATCAGTGTTATTTTGCATTTTTCGCATGTAAAGCGTACATGTTAGAATGAACAGAACCTATATGGTCTTGTTCCGCTGCACGCTTGGAGCGTGGAAGGTGAAAATCACATCATGTTGCATTCTCATTCCCATGCACGCTTCAGGCGTGCGTCGTGTAAAACTCACTCAGAATTTTCCCCCCATGTTTAATGCAAATGCCTATGCTTTTTGATTTATAATCACATGCAAAAACTTAAAGATTAAAAAAAATTCAAAATAATATTCTTGGGAAGAAATGGATTCATACAGTTTAGTAACATAGTAACAAATAATGTGTATGACCATGGTTTCGTCAGAAGAAGAAGGAAAAGAAGAAGCAGTGGCAGTAGTAGTAGTTGTCGTGGTGGTGATGGTGGTGGTGGTGGTGGTGGTGGTGGTGCAGGTGGCAGGTGGCAGTAGTAGTAGTAGTATAGTTAGTTGTTGTTGTTGTTGTTGTTGTTGTTGTTGTTGTTGTTGTCGTAGTCGTAGTCATACTAGTAGTAGTAGTTGCCTCACAGTTAACGGCAGAAGAGACAAATCGTAAACTAAAGAGACAACATGGATAAAGTAGCCTACTTTCCAGTATCAGACACCCAAGGATGATTTGTTGAGTTCAGTCAATTGCTTAGTCACGCAGCTAGTCAATCAATCAATAAAGAAAAATGAAACTCTCGATCTAAAAAAAAAGAAAAAAAGAACGTCGCTTCATCACCCTGTAATTCTCCCTTCTCACCCCCATTCCTCCATCTTCCAATTCCATCCCTTCCCTTAATCCTCCCCCCCCCCTCCCCTCTTCTTCCTAACCTCTCTATCATCTCACTGCTGCTTTCCCTCCCCAACTTTTCCAATCACCCCCCCCCCCCCCCCCCCCCCCCCCCCCCCCCCACCGTATTCTATAGGAGTCCCAATTGCGCGCTGGCGAAATAAAAGACGGCCCTCCCCTGTTCCTCCTCCCTGTTTGTCTTGCTCTGGGAAAAGTGGGAGGGAACTCAAATCGCATCCTTTTCAACCTGAGTCGTAATTTTGGTTAATCGTGTAAAATCCGCTGCAAGAGGGAGCCACTTTCCTCCCGTCAACTGTTTGCCAACCAGGGACGACAACCGGTCACTGGCGTGGAGAGTGGCCTCCCCTGTAATTCGGTTTGTTCTCTCTGTCTGTCTGCCTGTCTGCCTGCCTGTCTGTCTACCAGCCTGTCTCTCTGTCTCTGTCTCTGTCTGTCTGTCTGTCCGTCTCTCTCTCTCTCTCTCTCTCTCTCTCTCTCTCTCTCTCTGTCCCCTGTGACTCGGAGTCTGTCTGTCCTCGCTTTCCTCTTTCTTTGCCTTCTATTCTCTAAGCCCTCCACCCTACCATCCTTATAATCTGCTTTTATGTGACATGCGTCTCCCTGCTCATCTCCCCCCCCCCCCCCCCCCCCCCCCCCCCACCCCCGTGTCTATGTGTCTGTCAGTCTGTCAGTATGTCAGTCTGCTGTGTCTCCTCCTCCCCCCATCTGTCTCTCCCCCCCCCCCCCCATCTGACTCGTGTGTGTCCTCCCTTCTCTCTCTCTTCCCCTCTCTCTTTCGTCCTCCCTCCTTCTCTCCCTCTCTCCTTCCCTTTCTCTCTCTCTTTCTCTATACCACTTTCTCTCTCTCTCTCTCTCTCTCTCTCTCTCTCTCTCTCTCTCTCCTCTCTCTCCCAATCTCTCTTCCCCTCCTCTCTCTCTCTCCCACTCTCTCTTCTCTCCCCTCTCTCTCTCTCTCCGTCACATTCTCTCATTCCCACCTTTCCTCCTCCCTCTTTCTATCTGTTTCGGTCCCTTCCCCCCTCCCCCTCCCTGCCCCCGCTGAGCCCTGGGGGTATGGGGCAGGCAGGAAATGAAACCATTGAAAACCAGCGCCGGCAATTTCTTTGCTGGCATTTGCTCACTACCCCGCCTCTTTCAACGGGGAGGGGCAGGAAAGTGGGGGAATGGAGGGTGAAGGAGGCAGGAGTGGTGTTGAGGAGGCGGACGAAGGCGGGGAGGCGGGGGGGGGGGGGGGGGAGGAGAGGGGGGGGAAATAGACAGAGACAGACAGAGAAACCGACACACACACACACACGCACACGCACACACACACACACGCACACACACGCACACACACACACACACACACACACACACACACACACACATACATACACACACAGCCAGACAAATGACTAAGAAAGAGAGATAAAAACAGCGAGAGACAGACAGACAGACAGACAGACAGAGAGGCAGAAAGAGAGCACGAATATTTCATTGAGGGTAATATGGATAAGCTAAATAGCTTTTCTTTCTATTTTTTTTTACACCATAACTTGACAGAAGCCGGAAAGTATTTTCTGGCTGAAGTCCCTCGTTCTTGTATCACCGCACCCATCCCACTTCGTACCCCGAACCCCTTTGTAAACAAAGGAAACGAAACAGTCTGAAGATAATGTAGTCATAGTAAAAAAAAAAAAAAGAAAGCAAGCAAACAAACAAGTCATCGAGAAAGGTATCTACACAAGCATTGACACATAAATTATAACATTCGGAGGGAGAGCAGAGCAACATTCATAATAAAACTTTCAGGACAGAACTCAGTCTTACACAAAATAGATTTGAGTTACAGCTTTTCCGTTATACATCCGTGATATGATGTTCTGACAGACGATAAGCTGATTGCATTTTTCAAATGATCTCATTCCAGAGATCTCATTCCAGAGTTCATCACCAGAATAGGTTAGAGACAACGTAACAAGATCCGTTCTGAGGGAGTGATTAAGTATTGTACATTTATTGCGAAAGGTTTCACATCGAACTTTGACACGAAGATAAGCGATGCTAGGTCATTTATTATTCTGTACATAAAGACAGCCTTATTGAAAAGACAGTTCACGTTAAATGGGAGGATAGTCAGTTCTTTGTGGTCGGTAAGGTGTAGAGAAGAAGATTTGAGAAGTACAAGCTTAAGAGAACGGCTGTACAAGTGTCCCAAGTGTGTACAAGTGATTTGACTGTCCGAGTGCCAGCAAGTTGAGGCACAATCAGTATCACTTTGAATATATGCCCCGAAAAATAATTTCCGAGTATGTTGATCAAGCGAATGTTTAATTCTGTTCAACTGAAATATTTCTTTGAGATTTCCGCGATAACGTTGCAAGGTGAGGCGACTACAGGCGGAATCGAAACACATTTTAAATGTACATTTTAAATGTAATCAATAGCAAACCGCCAAGAAAACGTAGGCAAACGAATCACAAGACCAAAACAAGACGCGTTTCGACCTCTTAGGTCTTCTTCAGGCAAGATTCACAACACTTAGGACAACGAAAACGAACGAGCACTCACTTATCTTCATTCACTTCAGTTCATTTTCGTTGTCCTGAGTGTTTTGTATCTTGCCTGAAGAAGACCTAAGAGGTGGAAACGCTTCGTGTTTTGTCTTCTGATATGTTTGTCTACGTTTTTCTTGGCAGTTTGCTATTAATTACGTTTAAAATTTCCACGATAAAGTAGAAACATAACTGCACACTGCATTTGCATGTTTACCTTTATCGTGAATAGCAGTATCATCAGCAAATAATCCGGACAAAGAAGAAAATATCAATGGTAGATCATTAATATAAACCAAAAACAGAATTTGACCTTGGACGGATGCGTGAGGAACTCCGTAATTCATTGGAAATAAAGAGAGGATGTTTTAAAACCTTTTAAAAACCAGTTGTCTCCTTTTATTCAAAAAGAACAATATCAATTCGATAATAACTCCACTCAGTAAAACTTCAAAATGTTCTAAAAATCTTTTTTGTACAAGTCTCAACAAATTCTTGAAAACATTAAGGGGGGTGGGTCATTTTGTACATATATCAGACTTAACTCCCACCCTGTAACAGAATGACCCCCCCCCTGAGTTAGTCTGTACTATATCCAGATTAACTCCAGGGAGTTAATCCAGGTATGTAAAAGTTTAACTCCCTGCCCACTAAGGGGGTCAGTTTTCACAGTTTAGAATAACTACCCTGGGAGTTAATGTGTACACGTGTTTTCTGACTCCCAGGGAGTTACTTTGTAACAGAGGGGGAGTTAATCTGATCATGACTAAGATGACTCCCCACCCACCTATTCCCAGATGTCTTTCTGTAAGAGAATGGAGAAGGGGATTTAATGTTCATGATGATGATCATCATAGGGAAAGGAAATGTCCGTGTACATATCCATATGCTCATCTATGCATGTCCTTGACATTTTACTATGCCTTTTGTATGTAATCTGTATGTAAAGTTCTGTATATACATGAACTAATGGTTTGATGCCTTTGATAGAAATACTGTACCTTCAGTCTTTGGCGTTCTCTTCTCTCTCTCTCTCTCTCTCTCTCTCTCTCTCTCTCTCTCTCTCTCTCTCTCATGGAATCTATGCAACTATCAGTCACCCATAAGTGTAGCCCATTACACTCAAACGGTGTAGAAATGGAAAAAAATTCAATTTTTCATTGTGTCATGCGCCAAATTAGGGAGTGGGAGGGGGGGGGGGTGTTGAGAGGGTAAGGAAGGTGGTGAGAGATTGACGAGTAGTCGCGACGTGACATAAAATTGTTTGTGTTGGCTTGCTACATCTGGGAGAGAAGGAAGGAGAAAAAGGGTTGGCATAGATTAGAACTTTGTGTGTGAGACACAGGGATAGAGATGGGGGTGGGGGGGTGGGGGGGGCGGTGCCTGTGTTTGTACAATTTATACAAGAGGGTGGCTGCTTGGGACCGATGTGATGAAGTTGTCAAGTGACTCGTCACAGGTGTGGGGGTGTGCGTGTGCCAAACTAAAAACGAAAGTCGGCCAGCCAATCAGATAAAATTTAGGACACGTGACTAACTCACAGAAACCAATAATATCAAAGTAACAAGTCTACCTGACAAGTCTTGATCTGGCAGTTAGTGTAGGAACACACACACACACACACACGTTTCGTATATATATATATATATATATATATAACAAAACGAAAGTGTGAAGAGGAAAAAAGTTGTTGAAAACTAAAAAACATTATGCAAACAGTATAAAATGAACAGGACAATCTTTGAGCCTATGCTTGAGGATCCATTTAAGGATGCAAGGGAGATCAAAAGATATGGAACAGTCTGAGTGGTCAGCTCTGCTGTTCAATAACCCAAGCATTGTTAGCGGCTAAGAATTGTGCAGAACAACCTTTCCTTGGATCTCCTAAGAGATGCAATCACCCACTGGTTGACCCAACAATATAATGCTGAACAATTACGTAGTGGGGGAAAACAAGTGCAGGTTGACAATTCTTCCATCATTATAGTAATGACCTGGCAAAGATTTGAAATTAAGAGGGAAAAAAAAAAACTTGAGATGAAGTAAATGGGAAAATGTATATCATAAATATGAAAACCCTTCTCTAGCTGCATGAGGAAACTATCGCATCCCTCTCGAAGGCAGATCTATATGTATCGCCTGCTCCGAGGCCTTTCGTCTGCTGGATCGGACTCATCAGGAAGACACGGCTGATTGTGTCTGTGCTCTTGGCGTCAGATAGAGACACACCACAGTCCCATAATTCTGTGGTGTTCCGACCGCCAAGGGTTCGAAAAAGAATCCAACAGCACCCCCAAAGCAGCCAGCGAAAGGTAGTAGAATT
>JADBJO010017860.1:0-17500 GCA_016801955.1 Conus betulinus | reverse complement strand
TCTTCCTGAACAAGATCTCTGGTCTGACGCTCTTCTAAATCTCTTGTCCAAAGAGAAGTGAGTACTGGACTTGTCTTTGGTAAGCGTCTGGAATTGTGTTCATGATCGACTTAATGTACATGCCTGCATGCAGGTAAGGGTTTTGGACGCGTGCGAAGGTGACAGTGTTGACATCTTTGAGGCACACAGAGGTGGAGATAAAGACACGCGGAGAGACTATTAGTAAGTGGAGCAATATAGATGTAGTCAACGACACACATGAGACGAAACGCACAACTGGTCAGTCAGAAAGTTGATAGATTTTCAACATGCAAAATGCGCGAACGAAACTTATGAAAATTCCTGTATGTATGTCTTTACCTTTGTCTTTGGCAGGTGAGATGTGTATCTTCTTTCTGACCTACCGGTCGTCCGTTCTCGACTCATGTACTTCATTGACTACATCTCCGTTGCTGTTCTTACCAGTATATGAGTCTCTTGGTAGGTCTTGAAGTCTGGCTTCTAGTTTCGGTTTTCATTCAACGTCCATCTTGCGCTCAATTTGAGAGAGTAAATGATTGCTCGTTCTTCGTTTTCATTATCCTGAATGTTGTTTATGTTGCCTGAAGAAGACCAAAGAGGTCGAAATGCCTCGTAATGTCTTGTAATTTGTTCCTGTCTTTTGTTCGGTGGAACAATAAATCTTCTTTCACGTCTGTTTCAATTTCCGACTGCAGTCACTTCGCTTTGAAAACCAATTCTAGTTTCAAGGTCGGCACGGACAGGGCACACAGTTATGTATCGCGAACAAATGTGGGGACCGAACAAACCAGAGACAGCAAGTACACTCTGGAAGGATAGTGCGGAAAGAGTGTTGGAGGGGAGGGAGGGGGGGAGACAGTGTGGAGTTGAGGGAGTCAGCGTGTTTGCGGAGGAAGGGGAGGGGTGGTGGGAGAAAGCAAGACAGTGGGGAGAAGAGGAAAGAGACGAAACGGCAGGGTCAGGTTGAAAGGTGAGGTGGGGGTGGGGTGGGGGGGGGTGATAGTAAGGACGGGAAGGGAAGGAAACGAATCCGGTTATCTATCACCTTTTGCATAGAGACCAGATAAGAGCCATTTCCAAGGGCGCGCACTCTCTCTGTCTCTCTTTCCATTCAACGCTCAAAGTTGTCTTAGCATTCGTCGTAAGTAGTATACTAGTAATAGCAGCAGTTTGGAATGTGACCAGAACATAAACTAGATTTCATGTGCGTGTGGGGGGGGGGGGGGGGGGGTGCGTGTGTGTGCGTGTGTGTTCTGCAGACATACCTTTCACATGTTGTGTACAAGCGTACACCCCAAGACGAGCATATACCCCAGTGCATATACAGATAAACACACACCACACACACACACACACACACACACACACACACACACACACACACACACACACACACACACACAGTGAGAAAGAGGGGAAAGAGGGGGAAAGAGTCGGGAGAGAGGATAGGGATAGATAGATAGATAGATAGATATAGATGATAGATAGATAGATAGATAGATAGATAGATAGATAGATAGATAGATAGATAGATAGATAGATAGATAGATAGATAGATAGATAGATTGATAGATAGATAGATAGATAGATGGATGGATAGACAAACGAAGAACCAGACAAAAGCCTCACAGAGTCTTGGGTAGAATAAACAAAAATGTTCTCGAAGAGGCAGCACTCTTTTGACATGATGCTGCAATACCGCTGAGTCATCAAGGATTCACTGCCTACGTTGGTCGGAACGTATCAAATGTCTTAATGAGAACACTTATTGACAGTAGCCCCAGAGGAATGGATTAGTCGACGATGACTCCGGTCCCATCATCTTAAGTTTGAAAAAAGGAACATTAAAGAACACTACTCATAACATCATCATTATCATATGATTTGACTGTACATATATATCAAAGAAAAGTCTCTCAGTTCTCATGCCAGTCTCAGAATTCCCATCGTCTAGCAGGAAAAAAAAACGTCATCCACCTCACACCAGACCTAGAATTCTCTTCCTTTTAGACAGTCTCTTTGTGTGAAGGCGAGATATAGCCTGGAGAAAGATCTCGTCATTGTCACGAGGACTTTGAACTATCTTTCAAGAGGGTCCCCATCTACCCATCCACAGGAGTAGGGGTCTCAACGAGAATCATGTCCCTTGTTCAGCCAAAATCGGAATTTCGTTCCTTTCTTTTCAAAGCAGAGTCTCAAACTCTGGAAGAGAGATATAACGGGGAAAAAAAAAAAGTCACCAGTCTTGCTGATCTGGGGATGACTTTTCATTTCAAAGGGAATCCTGTCCCTTGGAGAAGAACTCTGGGAGATAATCGTTTCCATCACCCAGCCAAACTCATAACTCCCTTCCTGTCAGGCAGTGCTGAAATCTCTGAGGCACACAGAAGCGGAAGTGAAGACATATTTCAATCATCAAGCATACACATCAGAGGAATTAATAATCAAAATAAACAGACAAAGACACAATAACTTTTAAATTGGCAAGGAGGACAGCGGGATAGCGAAGTGGTGGGAGCTGCGAGGGATGAGTGTATATGTGTGTGTGTGTGTGTGTGCGCGTGCTGGGGGGGGGGAGTGGGGGATGGAGGAAGAGGGATGTGCCCCCATCTACCCTACCCCCCCCCCCCCCCCTCACCTACCATTCTCGGATTCATTTCCCCCTCTCGCTTCCCCCTCTCGCATCCCCCTCGCGCCTATCCCCCATCCTATCGCTCCCCCCCCCCTCCCTATTCCTAACACTACCTGCACAATCCATCCCCTCCTTCCCTATCCTGTCTTGGCGCCGTTTTCATCCTTGTCAGTTATGAAACACCATTCCCACGGGCAGAACAAAATTGTACCTTCTCTCTCTCTCTCTCTCTCTCTCTCTCTCTCTCTCTCTCTCTCTCTCTCTCTCTGCCACAATAAATCAAAAGCAGGCGCTCCGACAAGACAATTATCGCCCCTGACACGCTCTTCAGACGGGGAGATCTGTTTGCTCTCCTTGGGGCACGCGCGGCGAAGTCTCGGATCTCCACGCATGTTGACATGAGACTTGACGAGATTATCCGTGGCGATTGGACAGATCATGACGACGTCCTATCAGCATTTCGAGGTTGGAGGGATATTGAGGGAGGAATTTGGAATGCTGAGGGGCTAGCGTTTGGGTTTTACCAACTCTATGGGGTCATTTGTTAAAACGCCGACACACACACACACACACACACACACACACACACACACACACACACACACACACACACACACGCGCGCGCGCGCGTACCTTGTGCATGGGCGGGCGCGCGTGTTTCCAATAACAGACTCAACAGACGCACACATGTACACTTAATTTTAGCCTGACCCTTTTCAGTCAGTCTGTCAACAAAGCTGAACTCGAAGACACTGAGGCGCAGTAATTAAAGGCTAGTTTAGAACTTCAGAGCCAGAGCTGTAGTTGATCACTTCAGGGGAAGAAGTCGTCGTAATCTCTTAATCGCTTGAACACGAAGTGGGATTCCCCCGCTAAGCCGCCCCTCTTTCCCGCCCCACTCCCTATTGTCTTTCCATCCCTGCCCCAGTAGTCTTTCTTCGAGTCTGCTCTTAGTTTTACCATTCTGCCCTTTTCCTTGTGCACAATACGCCCGTATAAGAGAGAGAGAGAGAGAGAGAGAGAGAGAGAGAGAGAGAGAGAGAGAGAGAGAGAGAGAGAGAGAGAGAGACACAGAGAGAGAGAGAGAGAGAGAGAGAGAGAGAGAGAGAGAGAGATGTACGTTCACGAGCACGCATAATTTTCTTTTCTAAATGCAAAAAAAAAGCAAACCAAACGTTCGTGTTACACAAATTTGAACATCTGTATGCACATAATGCTCCATTAGATATATATATGCCATGTTTTTGTTTTTTTGAAAGGGAATAAACTGGGTGTGTATGGAGGGGGGGTGGGGTGAGGGGGTGTCTTCCAGCATTTAGTTCGGTAATCTATCGCAAGAGCTAAGGAAAGATGATAAAGAGGTCAGTTCCAGGCCGAGAGATAAAGCTGTACTCCTACTATGGTCTACCATTTCTGGAAATGTTTCTGATGCGGTAATGTATGGGGTCATTAACAACTACTTTCTTTCAGCGGCATTGGAGAGCTTCGAGTTGTTTGAAAACATTAATAAGAAGAGAAGAAGATTTGAGGAGAACGAGCTTAAAGAGAGAAACGTATGTATATACTTTTAGGTGATTTTAAGCCATTGCTGAACGCAAGGTCTCAGTGTGATGGAGCATAGTGCATTTGGAGTTGTCTGTATGCATTGCAGAAGACACACTGCGTGCATGCTGATTAAGAAAACATTTTGTTCTAATCAGTTGCACTATTTTCTGGATTAGGAGACTGAAATCACTTTCTTGTGCAGAGTTTAGAAATGCGTCTGGACTAAAATCAATATCAATGGTGAGGCTAAGACAATTACAAAAATCACATCTTACAATGCTTTCGTTGATTTTAATCCGAGTAAAACAAACTATGTTTTTTTTTGTTTTGTATGATTACAGTTAGCACGAGTTTGCTTCAATCCATGTTAAGTGCTTATGTATATGATTCAACAACCACATGCAAATTTCGTTTGGGTTTTTATCTTTATGATGAAAGGTGGTATGATTGGCAAAGAGCTTTCAGTAGGACTTCAAACGGAAAAGGAAGACCATTTATGTAAATTTAGAATGAAATACGAGCCAGTAAATATGCCATGAGAACGTCAATGTTAAACGGGCATGAAAGATGATAATAAAGAAGCTTGAAACACTGCTTGGCTTCTGTTGTTCAGGAAGGATGATATGATGTTTGATGTGAAGTTTACTGAGTGGGGAGTTAAACTGTACGTAAGTATCAGCCTACACAGATTATGATCAGTGACATTAAAGGCCTTTGTAAACTCTCTGAAACCCGAACCAGTACTGTGTGTGTGTGTGTGTGTGTGTGTGTGTGTGTGTGTGTGTGTGTGTGTGTGTGTGTGTGTGTGTGTGTGTGTGTGTGTGTGTGTGTTTTTTTTTTCATATATATTTTTTCTTATTCAAGGTTCGTGTTTCAGATTTTTTTACATCCTGTTTGAAGTTAACATTTTCCCAGATTGTGTGTGTGTGTGTGTGTGTGTGTGTGTGTGTGTGTGTGTGTGTGTGTGTGTGTGTGTGTGTGTGTGTGTGTGTGTGTGTGTTGTGTCTGTGTGTCTGTGTGTCTGTGTGTGCGGGGGGGGGGGGGGGGGTGTGTGTGTGTGTGTGTGTGTGTGTGTGTGTGTGTGTGTGTGTGTGAACCATTCTTTGATTATAAGATTGGGAAGCATGGTTTGACGAGAACGGTTTGTTTTTTTTTTTAATACATGTATACGAGGATGAAACAATTCGTGCTTGTTGAAATGAGATTCAAGATTTCATTTAAAATGCTTTTTGTTCGATATAGGCCTGTGCCAAGAATCCCTGAAATGACTGTAAGTATTGATAGCTCGTAATTTCGCATTTTGAAACCTTGCGGGTAACACCTGTATTCAGTACATGGATTAATGTTATGCGTAATTTTTTTTTAAATAAGTGGTGCGGTAGTTTCTAAAGTGTTACCATTTCATCGGTTTGATTTGGGAACCACAAAACGTTTTTTTTTAATAAACGTTAGATGTTGTGCTGTGTATTGTCTACTATAATAGATTTTTCTGTGTGCTATATTGACGTGAAGATTCCATTTCTAATTTCGGCATAAAGTTTCTCCTAGGTAAAGTAACGGAGATCCCCCCCCCCCCCCCCCCCCCCCCCCCCCCCCCCTTCACTCTCTTCCCCGCTGGTGTTTGATTAAAAATTGCCTTCCGAACAGATCTTTCTTGAGTACCTTCAATAATTCGAGTACATTGAGTATAATAATTCATCTACTGTCTTAGTGAGTTCACTAGTATCTTATTGAGCAATAATTCACTAGTATCTTATTGAGTATCACTAGTATGAGTACAGTACTTCACAAGTCTTATTGAGTACAATAATTCACAAGTATCTGAGTACAATAATTCACTAATATCTTATTGAGTACAATAGTATCTTATTGAGTACAATAATTCACTAGTATTATTGAGTCGGCTAATTCCCTAGTTATTATTGAGTACATAATGCACTAGACTTATTGACCACAATAATTCACTAGTATCTTATTGACCACAATAATTCACTAATCTTATTCGGCTGGCCCTTTTCATTGTACACAGAACACCAGCAGCCTACAATAAAGACTCGCGAATACAAAATTTTGCAACCATATACTTTCTGAACCCTTGGAGTGTCTGAATACGTTTCACATATCTGGTCCTAAGAGGGGCTTACCTATCAAAGACGGGGAGAAAATTCATGTGCCCATGCCTCAAGTACATCGTCAGGGTTTCTGTGCTGCGAAATGCAGCTTCCTTTGTTCATGTGAAGCAAAGTGCAAAATGATCCACAATGCCATAGACCAGCACAGAAATGCCAATTGTATTATGTGGGTCAGTTACACAAATACGGTCGATTATAGCTTCTGATTCTGATGTTATCCTCGTTGAGCTATTAGGAAATATCATACCATCTACCATCATCAGTAATATTGCATACTTCGTTTTTGTTTTTTTTTTCTGTCTGTTATGAGGTTGTTATAGATCGTCTTTAAATCTTCCCCGCAAAATGATTTCTGTCGGATAATTTAGCACGTCTTCCATCTTAAGTTCAAAACTTTTGATCCAGTCAGCTCCTTTCTTCCGAGTTTCTGTATAAGAAACTGACTGGACAATTTCAAAGTTATCAAAATAACAAAGTGCTCAGAGTTTACCGAGTTTTGTGCAGAGATATGAAGCTGCTCCAGATTTCACGGTAGCGTCCTGCTTGATAATACTGTCCAGAGGAATTGATAGTAAATTGCCAGTCACTACACTGTTTACTCGTCATACACAAAAGGATAGTGAAGGAAGGGAGTGATAGATTAGCATGGATGACACATTTGAAAATTTGCTCAATAAATGTCAACTACTCAGATGTCTGGTCTTGAATGTTGTGTGCCCAATGAATGCAAAGCATTGGGTCTTCTTTTCCATACTGTCATGAGAGAGAGAGAGAGAGAGAGAGAGAGAGAGAGAGAGAGGAGGAGAGAGAGAGAGAGAGAGAGAGAGAGAGAGAGAGGGACCGAGGGACACAGAGAGAGAGAGAGAGAGAGAGAGAGAGAGAGAGAGAGAGAGAGAGAGAGAGAGAGAGAGAGAGAGAGAGAGGAGCTAAACTTGGTCACCAGATGCTGAACTGGAGGAAGAACTTCAGGCGTCGTGACCAAAACCTTCAGAGGGATTCTCCACCGCTGGTAGAGGGACACACCTCACACGACTCGATCAGGCAACACGTCGACACAAACATTGACAGACACATCTTCACTGCGCAGTCGTCAAGCGGAGTAAGCTTACTTGGTACGGGCATGTAATGTGTTGAATTTCCTCACCAAGACTACCAGACTGGTTACAGAGAAACATTGCGACACACCTATCTAGCCATGACTCCTTGATCAAGACCATTTTGCATGACATAACAGACGGTGGTCATATATTACGTCATGATCATCTGTGCAAAGCAAGTCTACAGGCTGCAGTGGAGGATGGACAAGTATCACGCCTCGATTCCCTGTCCAAGACCAGTGAACAGTTTACAGTGGAAGGTTGACATGTATTTCATCACCTAGGCCATTCTAAAGGGTACAGTAGAGACTGGACGTACATCTCGCCATAATTTCCTGTCTGAGATAATTTTACCGGATGCATTGGAGTTTGAAGTGTATTTCACCGGGTTTTTCTGTCCAGGACCATTCTACAGGGTACAGGGCAGGGTGGGCATGCATTTCGCCATGATTTTCTGTCCGGGACATGCTACTGTGTACATGGGAGCTTGACATGTGTCTCAACATGGTTTTCGTCCAACGCTGTTTTAGATGATACAGAGGAGGCTGGATAGGAATCTATCTGTCCATTACGCCCTTTCCAAGACAGTTCCACAAGATACCGTGTAGGGTGGGCATGTATCCCACCTTACACCCTTGTCCAAGACAATTTTTTTTTTTTTTTTTTTTTTTTCTTTTTTTTGTGTCCCAGCCTCTGCGCCACCTCAGAGGCAGTGCACCCACGCCGCTCATTCCGACACCCCGTCCACAGCCACAGCTCTGTCGGACCCGCCGCAGACCTGGCACCGGCGATCCACAGGGAGCCGTCAATTTCAAGTCGTCAAGAGGCAACCCACCGGAGGAGACACTGCACTGCTGCCGAGTCACTTCGGTGGTGTTCAGTGGCGCCTGTTCTGATCAAACATACTCAGGACACCACCTGCTAAGCCCCCTACTGACGACAATAATTGCTTAGTCGCGGAGCCGACGTGAGTGAGCTCTCCCTCCGGAGGGCGCCACCACGTCCGTCCAACGACAGCCCATGGACTCGCCGATACCGGTGACCCCGACGGAACCAAACCAAGGCCACAGAAGTGGAGAGGACACATCGAAATTGAGGTCACCATGAGAGCAGGGCATGAAGGGCCACAGAAGTTGAGACTTTTTTTTTATGCTGATCGATAAGAATGAGGATGATGAAGATGATGATGATACGGATTTCCATTTCCGGTCTGAGACTGCATGACAGGGCTGTACTCTACGCTTCCTTTCATAATATATCCCGGCGTCAACCAGCCCGAGAGATACAGGCACCTGCAGTGTTGTCAGGAAATTTGAGCAACACTCTCAGAAACGCATCCATTAAGTGGATGAAAACCTCGACTGTGTGGTCCCAGTCTTCCCAACTGAGTCCGCAGCAAACTCAACTCTGGGTAGGAGCCGGTCGGGCAGAAAAAACCCACATGACTCTGATGGGATTCGAACCCACGACCTCCCAGCCGGGAGTCCGCGACGCTAACCACTCGCCACGCTACAGGTACAGTGGAGGTTGGACATATATTTCACCATAACGCCTTGACAATCCGACAGGGTACATGGGGACAGGGGGTGGTGGACATGTATCCCACCATAACGTCTTGTCCAAGGCAGTTCTACAGGGTACAGTGGAGGACAGACATTTATGGACATGTATTTCACCATAACACCTTGTCCAAGACAATTTGACAGGGTACAGTGTCGGAGGGGACGGGGGATTGGACATGTAAACTACCGTAACACCATGTCAGTGACAATTCTGCAGGCACCCATGGAGGATGGGGGTGGGGAGACACGTATCTCGCCATAACACCCCAGTGCAAGATCATTATACAGGGTATAGTGGAGGATGGTTATGTATTTTACTATAACACCTTCTCAAAGAGAATTTTACAAGGTACAATGAGGTGTGGACATGTATCTCGCCCCATACATCTTGTCCAAGACAATTCTACAGGGCACAGTAAGAGGTGGACATGTGTCCCATCATAATATCATCATGTCCAAGACAATTCTACAGGGCACAGTAAGAGGTGGACAAGCATACCACCATAATATCCTGCCCACAGACAATTCTACAGGGCACAGTAAGAGGAGGTGGACATGTGTCCCATCATAATATCATGTCCAAGACAATTCTACAGGGCACAGTAAGAGGTGGACAAGCATACCACCATAATATCCTGCCCAAGACAATTCTACAGGGCACAGTAGTAAGAGGTGGACATGTGTCCCATCATAATATCATGTCCAAGACAATTCTACAGGGCACAGTAAGAGGTGGACAAGCATACCACCATAATATCCTGCCCAAGACAATTCTACAGGGCACAGTAAGAGGTGGACATGTGTCCCATCATAATATCATGTCCAAGACAATTCTACAGGGCACAGTAAGAGATGGACAAGCATACCACCATAATATCCTGCCCAAGACAATTCTACAGGGCACACTGGGGGAAGGACATGTATGCCGCCATAACGCTCTGTCCAAGACAATTCCACAGGGTACAGATGGGAGGATGGACATGTGTCCCACCATAACAGCTTGGCTAAGACAATTCTACAGGGTACAGTGGGAGGATGGACATGTATGGATATGTATTTCACCATAACACCTTGTCCAAGACAATTCGACCGGATACAGCGGGGGAGGGGGGGGGGGGGGGGGGTGGACAACATGTACTGCACCATAACACCCTGTCCAAGACAATTCTGCAGACCACAACGGAGGGTGGACATGTTTCCCACCATCACACTCTGTACAAGACACATCTACAGGGTATAGTGGAGGATAAACATGCATGGACATGTATGTCACCATAACACCTTGTCCAAGACAATGGTGCGGGCGTCAGTGAGGGTGGACATGGATCTCACCATGCTATCTCCTCCCAGACAGTACCACAGGGTGCAGGGGTGCTGGGGGACATGTATCCAGCCATGGCACCCTGTCCAAGAAGATTCTACAGGGTACAGCTGGGTCCAGTTGGATGGTGGACATGTATTCCAGCACAACAAGACAATTCTACAGTCTGTGCAAGTCCATTCCACGAGATACAGTGGAGGGTGTGCATGCATCCCTCCATGACTCCCAGTCGAAGACCATTATGCTTGTTAAAGAGAAAGATGGACATGTGTCTCACAATCACGCCCTTTTCAAGACCAGTCGACAGAGTTCAGTAAAGGATAGAGTCGTACCTCACCATCACCACCAGTTCTTAATCTCCATCTTTGCTTTCAAAATCAGTCTTGCTTTATGCGAATAAATGGGGACAAAGGGAAGTCATCATGCATGATCACTGGCATACTCAACATGCCAATACAGTATTGCCTCCCATTATTATAAGTTGCTGTTTAGCTGCTCCCCATCCCATCATCCTCCCCACCCATCTCTCCCTCTCTCTCTCTCTCTCTCTCTCTCTCTCTCTCTCTCTCTCTCTCTCTCTCTCTCTCTCCCTCTCTCTCCCCCATAAAAATAAACGTCAAACAGAAATAGTAAAGTATAAAGTATGACACACTGTCACTCTCAATGTGCCAGTGTGTGTTTGATTCTCCTTAACTACTACTGTTACTACTACTACTTCTACTACTCTTTCTCTGTCTCTCTCTCTCTCTGTATATGTGCGTGTGCGTGTGTGTGTGTGTGTGTGTGTCGTGTCTGTGTGTGTGTGTGTGTGTGTGATATTTATTTCTCTTCTGTAAATACAAACTTATATACTGTTCTCACGTAATCAGTGTTAAATTATGTATAATCATAATACATGCGAGATAGAAGAAGACGAAACAGAATAGGAAAAAGAAGAAGAAAAGGAAGAAAAAAAGAAAGAAAAAGAAAGAAAGACAAAATAATGAATATGAATGAATGAAGGAATGAATGAATGAAATGAATGAATGAAATGATGAATGTGAAAAAAAAAAACTTTTTTCAAGACGCTTGGAAAGGGAAAACTGATCAATACAAATCAGTCAATTAATCATACAGTTAGTTATCTCTCTCTCTCTCTCCCTCCCTCTCTCTTCTCTCTCTCTCTCCTCGTACTCTCATCTCTCCCTATTCTCTGTAGTTCCTTAAGAAAGGGGGGTTCTCCCTGTCAAACTCTCCATCTCCCTCGTCCTCCCCTCTCTTTATGGTTGGTCTCTCCTCCTGTATCCCCTCTGTATCTGTTGTTCTAGGCGCTCCTTCTTCTCTCCCCCCTGCTCACCCCTCTCTCTCCTCATTGTTCTCATGTTTCTCTCTCTCTATTCTATCTCCTGGTCGTAAAATCTCTTCTCACTAATCGCCTTGCCCCTCCCCTCCTCTGTTTATCCCTTGTATTCCTCCTCTGGTCGACTCTCCCGATTCCATGTCCTCTCCTCTTATTTCGCTCCCTCCCGTCGTCTCCTCTCCTCCTCCCTCTCATGGGGTATCGGTCCTATTCTCTGGTCCCCTCTCCCCCTCCCTGTTGGTCTTTTGGCTGGGGATTCCTCTCTTTCTCTTAGGTCCTCACTCTCTGTTGTCTCTCTCCTCTTCTTCTCTCTCTTGTAGTTTTTGCTGAAAGGGTTCTATTCGTATAGCATTGTTAATTTCTGGTAAGTACTTCCAATACTGTTGTCACTACAGTAGTAGCACTCCCTGTATCTTGTCAACTAGTCCTTGTTTGCCTGGTCTCTCCCACTCCCTGTATTCTTTGCTCGCAGAATTGTCTCAATCTGACATGTGATACGACACTCCTCCTTCCATCCACTACTCTCAACTCAGTAGTGCACTCCTTATCTTGGCCAAAGTCTGCTGCCTGGTCTCTCTCCCTCTCTCTCTCTCTCTCTCTCTCTCTCTCTCTCTCTCTCTCTGTCCCCTCCTCTCTCTCTCTCTGTCAGTCAAAGGGGAGTAATCCAATATGCATACATTAGTACTTCCAGTATGTTAGTACTGTAGTGCATTCTCTGATCTTGACATAGTGCGGCTGCCTGCTTCCCTCCCTACCCTCCCCCCTCTCTCTCTCTCTCTCTCTCTCTCTCTATCTCTCTACCTGCCTCACTCTCTGTCTCTCTCGGTCGTGTCTCTGTCTGTCTGTCTGTCTGTCTGTCTGTCTGTCTCTCTCTCTCTCTACTCTCTCTCTCTCTCTCTCTCTCTCTCTCTCTTAACTGTGCAATGTAATCATACAGTATTTATCTCGTAATGCGGTTTACTTCTGATTTCTGCACATCCTCCTTCTGAGGAGCCAAGGAATATAAGAATAAAAATCTCTCTCTCTCTCTCCTCTCTCTCTCTCTCTCACACACACCCAACACTCACACACAACACACACACCCTCCCACCCCCACACACCCACACACACACAAGTCTGTTACTTTTGTTATTGCCAGATGAGCGTCCTTCCTTTTGAAAAAATTTCTACATAAATAATTCATTTTCAATAGCATAAACAATCTCATGTTAAGTGTCTCATGTGGATAGGTTGAAGGCCTGACGTTTAAGTCACGAGTTCACGAGTTCACTAGCTCCCTCTCTCTCTCTCTCTCTCTCTCTCTCTCTCTCTCTCTCTCTCTCTCTCTGTCTGTTCTCTCTCTCTCTGTCTGTCTGTCTCTGTCTCTGTCTCTCCCTCTCTTTCTCTCTCTCTCTGTCTCTCTGTCTCTCTGTCTCTCTCTCTCTCTCTCTCTCTCTCTCTCTGGGAAATCAACGGTCTAAGGGACTTAATCAAAAACACGATACACAGGTATTCACAATATGCCATACTGTATTGTTTCCCCTTGCCACAAGATATTGCCTGGCTGTCTCTCCGACTCTCTACCCCGTCTGTTTGTCTATCTGTCTGCCTGCTTGTCTGTCCGCTTGTTTATCTGTCTGTCTGTCTGTCTGTCTGTCTGAATGTCGTCTCTCTCTCTCTCTCTCTCTCTCTCTCTCTCTCTCTCTCTCTCTCTCTCTCTCTCTGCCGCACTGGTTATTGTTCATTCCTCCTCAGGTTGTGCTGATGGTATTGTTATGGTGACTGATGTTTCCTTATATGCTCATTCCTCATAGGAATGTTATATACTAAGTATAGTGTTCGCGTGTGCGCACGCACGCGGTGTGGTGTGTGTGTGTGTGTGTGTGTGTGTGGTGTGTGCGTGTGTGTGTGCGTGCGTGTGTGGTGTGCGGTGTGTGTGTGTGTGTGTGTGTGTGTGTGTGTGTGTGTGTGTGTGCGTGCGTGTGTGTGCGTGTGTGTGTGTGTGCGTGTCGTGCGTGTGCGCGGGTGTGTGTGTGTGTGCGTGCGTGAGTGTGTGCGTGTGTGTGTGTGTGTGTGTGTGTGTGTGTGTGTGTGTGTGTGTGTGTGTGTGTGTGTGTGCTGACATGACTCATCGCGGTTTGGTCATAATCAGTTCTGTATGATGCAATAGTGTTTAGCTGTTAGTATCGTTAGTCTCTAAAAAGGGACGAGGGCCAGACGGTAAAAAAATCTCGCTTATTTGTTACCCTTGGGAAGAAAAATTATCAATCACTCAATCGTTCATGTTCTCTACATCTGTCTGTCTTTCTTCTGTCTGTCTGTCTGTCTGTCTATCTGTCTGTCTCCCTCTCTGTCTTTCTCTCTCTGTGTGAGCATCTTCCTTATATTTGTAGCATTTCCATCCACAAATGCAGTTATCATCAAGATTTGAAAATGTTTAAGATTTATAGCTCTTAACTGCCTGAATTATGCCCCATAGGAAAAACATCTCAAACAAATTCACAGGAAAAGGGTTATTCGACTTCGTTAAAACCTTGGATGCCATGCATCATGGCTGAGTAGAAATCTTTAATTTCTTTCAATACTTCCGACTGATTTGTAATTATTTCACCATTATCCTTTTGTGTCATTGCATTTTGGTTACCACGAATCTTTTCAAGCCTAAGAAATATTTTATTTTTTTCTCCTTCTTCTACCCACTTTGTCTTGCCCTTGTTTGGGCTCCCCTAGCTTTTTCAAGTGATAATATTTCAAGTTTTTTTTTTTTCCATAACTTCTTTTTGGTTTTGTTCGTTATCAGGATCATTTGCACATAGTTGATCCATCTTCTGGAGTTTACATTTCAAATCTAAAAGTTCATTCCGTTTGTTTTGTGCTCTAAATTTGCCATACTCTAAACAAAAATGTTTTATCTTTGATTTACACCAGTCCCATTGATCCCCTGTTTTCTCAAACATTTCTTTTACTTTCACTTATCCATTTTTTTAATACAACATTCATTCTGCCAACGAAAACGGCATCTTTCAGATAACTGTTATTAAAACGCCAGTAGCCAGGCCCTCTGACGAATTCATTATCATTTATTTCAGTAAGTATTGCTCTATGATCCGTATTGGCGACAGACATGATGTCACATGAAACACACTTGTCAGCCAGTTCTTGGCTGGCAAAGCAAAAATCAAGCCTCCGTGCAATAAACGGATTTTGCCTGCACCAAGTATACTCCTTTTCCTCCTCATGAAACACTCTCCAAAGATCTGTCAAGCCAGTGTTTGTAACCATTTTGTTTAATTTTGTAACTTCTTTTTCACTGTGTGGTTCACCGGATATTATGTCCAAACTATTACACATAACAGTGTTGAAGTCTCCCATGCACAGTAAGTTTTCGATTTGCAATTTAATAATATGTCTTGTAAATTTTTGAAAAGTCTCATTTTTTTTTTCTGCGTTTCATTAGGAGCATATACACGTTAACCAGTGTGACTTCTCTATTCTCCGTCTTAACTGAGATAGCAAGTATTCTATCGCTGCAGTTTTGAAGTTCAACATTTCCTTGGAAATGTTTAGATATTAATATGACTTGCCCTTTGCTATGAGCTGTCCCACTATGATAGAATAATTTCCCTCCCCAATGTTTCTCCCAGAAATTGCTTCTTCGCTTTCAGTTATATGTGTTTCCTGAAGACATACTATGTCAATCTTCTGTTGTTTGAACAATGAAAACATTGCAGTTCTTTTTAATCTGTTTTTCAGTCCTCGTGTGTTTTTAAAAGAAAGAACGCGTAATCGATTCATTTTCCTAGAAAGGAAATAGTAATCTGCTCATTTTCCCCCATAAAAAAAAAAAATGCGGATGAAAAACAAACATGCGGAACACACACACACACACACACACACACACACACACACACACACACACACACACACACACACACGTAAATATAGCCATAATCATTGTCCATTAAACGTCTGCCTGGTCCGTAACCGATGTAAACCAACGGAAAGGATAAAACCAGAGAGAATTCACCCAACCATCACATCACTGTAAACATCATCGCCGTCAGACTCGGAATTGTCCCTAGTCTGCTGTCGACGCTGTTTGTCAACGTGCTGCGGTGGTGTAGAGTCCGCGGGAAGAGGACGTTTTGTCGAGGCTGAGCGTGAGGACTCTGCCCGGAATTTCAGCACTGTCTGCGATCTATCCCCTTTCTTTGAGAGAGCCCCCTGCCTTTTTACAGTTCTGCCCCTGCTGGATCTCCTGGACTGGGTTGTAGCGCTTGGAGAAGTCGAGCTATTTGATGATTTTTTTTGTTCGGGTACAGCTAGTAGTCCTACCTGCAGAGTCGGGGGAGGGGCTTCTTTTGACCCTGCAGCCTGTAGGACTAACACTGGCCCTGTCACGGTCGGAGATTGATCCGGCTCGATCACTGTCAGCACTACAACTGGCCCTGTCACGATCGGAAGTCTTCCCTCGGCAGCCACTGTTCTCCCCCTGGACCACAGGGGTCATATCACACACAGGGTCACCCGCCTTGTGACCATCTTTGTAGCACTGGCGACACTTTATAGGTCTGTCACACACTGATGCTCGGTGCCCCTTACCTAAGCATCTGTTGCATTGAGAGTCTTTTTCTCTCCTGGCCGACTTCTGCTCTTTATGATAAGAGAGGCTCTAAATGGCCCTATCTCTATGAATGATGGGAGGGGAACGGGTGGGATATCAATGTATACAAACCTTCTTCCTGTTTTCCACCTAGTTAACTTTCCATTAGCATCCCTGTCTCTCTCGGCGATAAGTTTTGATCGTACACTGGTTTTCAGGTTTTTAATGGCATTCAAGATATCATCATCGGAGAAATGACAGAGGAACATTACTCACAGTAAGTTTCGTCGCTGGGATTTCTCGCTCTTCCCCATCAGGAGAAATGACAACAAAAGGATTTTTTTTTTTCTTTCACTTCCACCTGTACCCCTCTAATAACAAACCCCTGTATCAAAATCTTGTGTCTCGCTTCCGACGTGCGAGGATAAATCCTCCAAAGACCCCCCTATTCTCTGTGCTCCTTCCACCGATTCAAAGCCAGCGGTCTTTTCCACAGAAGAACAGATCTCCGCGTAGTGAAAGGCCTCTGGTCAAAACCGGGTAGCTGATTGTTCAGAATAAAAACGGGCAAGATTCTGGAGTTTGTATCCGCCATTTTTTTTTTTTTTTAAAAGTGATAGGAGAACAAATCCCGATCTAATATAAATCACAACAGTATCTCACAGCACCAAATGAAAGTCAACACATCATCAAAGGATACTACTTGCCTTCGTCTCCCAGCAAGGTTCGTCAGGATGAAAAACAAACAAAAACAAACTTCCTGTTCTTTACGGCTCACTCCCAACAAAAAAGACGAGAGAAAACGATAGGAAGAAAGAAGCAATCATGGTGCAGAAAACTGGGCCGGCCAACACAGCGGACGGATAAACATGTTTAGAACAAATAGCAACAGCAGAAAAAAAGGGGGGGGGGGGAAACTGAGTCAGAAAAAGAATCAAGCGCGTGGAAAACCAGAGCGATGAAAAATGCGGCCACTCTACAAGAGACAAGTCTAGCTTTAAAGCATATGCAAAACGGATCAGCACCAGGTAGTGATGGTCTTACAACTGAATTTATGAAGTTTTTCTGGATAACTATAAGCGATTTTGTAACTGAATCATTTAATGAATCTTTCAGAGAGGGTGAAATGTCATACAGTCAGAAACAAGGCGTTATTATACTACTTCACAAGAGCATTGACCTTCCAAGAGACAAAGTAAATAATTGGAGACCAATTACACTAACTAATACAGATTATAAAAATACTAGCAAAGGCGTTGGCATTGAGAC
>JADBJO010017859.1:0-36596 GCA_016801955.1 Conus betulinus | reverse complement strand
AAATTATTCTCAGGTGTTTTTCCTAACGTACCATCACCATCTATTTAATCTGCGTTTCACTACCATTGCGGCATGTGCATGGGGCGTGCATGGCGTTCAGTGTTGCGCAACTCGAGGGCTACGGCACCGTTTGGCTCGACCAATCAAATTTTCTTCGATTATCACCTGACCCAGACTGACCAATCAATGCGCTTTGTGGCCGCGGCCTTTGCTACTTTGAAATCCCTGCGTCATTTCCGCCTTGCCGTGTTTTCGTGTTTGGCGTCTTTCTGCTTTGCGGATTTTTGTGCCTGGTACCATCGTTTTTTTTCCTGTGGTTTAACCAGTGCCAGTGTTTTCTTGTTTTGCGACCGTAGTCTGTTGTACCTCCGTTTAGCAGTTTTGCTGTTGGTACTGTGTTCTGTGGCTGCCAGCGTTCTTTTGCTGTCGCTGCCTGCCAGAGTGCTTGGTCGCTGCTGTTGCCCCTTGTTTCCGCAGCCCAGCTTCGCTTTTGCAGTGGACAGGTTAGTAGGGTGGCGAAGCTTATCTAGATCTAAGCAGTGTTTAGTATACATCAATAGCATGCTGTTTGTGAGAAGTGTTTACCGTGTACACACATAGATATGATCGCTTTGAATCAGCTGTTTACCCCGGTGTAATTTTCGCATTTTGAATTTCCGAGATTGCGAGACGCCATATTGGCTCGCTGACCCAGTAACTGTGCATGACAATCAAAGAATCTATCCGTTTGTGTGTAACGTAGACGTAGAATCATAGGACAAACTTTCAGGTTAACTCAAGTTAGTCTTAGAAATAAAGTTGTGTTAGCAGTTTTTGTAGTCTTTTATCTTAATCGTGTCATTCAGCATTACATGTTCAGCATTAGTCCACTGAACACAAAAGGTTTAAAGATGGTGGCTTAGCAGTGTCAGATGAAGATAAGGCAAATACTTTAAATGACTTCTTTTCTAGTGTGTTCACAAAGGAAGATACCAGTAATGTTCCTATCCTGGAAGTTGGTTCAAGTGGAGTCACCGTAAATGACGTGTATTACACCCAGTGTAGTCAGATAGAGGCTTAAAAACAAAATAAACCGTCATAATCTTGTGGACCTGATATGATCCCTGCAAGAGTTCGTAAGCAGTTATATAAATGAGCTAGCATTACCATTCAGTATTTTGTTTAGCAAGTCAATTGAATAGTGGTGTGGTACCTATGGATTGGAAGTTTCCGAATTTCTTGTTCTATCTGTTTTAGCAGCTTCAAAAAAAAATAGTCCCACTGTATGTCCGTTTGTTGGTGAAATATTTTGAACACTTCAATCAAATCCCCTCTAATACGTCTACCTTTTAAAGAGTGCAAATTTAAGTAATTTAATCTATCTGTATAAGACATGTTTGTACATTCTTGCAAGATTTTAGTAGCTCTTCTCTGTACTCTTTCGATTGCTATTGATTGTCTTTTTCAAGTGTGGGTACCAGATTATATTGCCATATTCAAGATGGGGTCTAACCATAGCTTTATATAATTTTAGAAATGTTTCTTTGTTTAGGTAAATAAAGTTCTTTTTATTAATCCGATCATTTGGTTTGCTTTATTTATACTCTTTTGAATATGAGTATCGAAAAGTAAATCTTTATCAAAGATTACACCAAGATCCTTTTCTTCCTCACATTTCTGTACCAGCTATTTCCACCATCCATTTTCATGTTGTATTCATGTTCCGGATTGTTTTTTGCCAACATGCAAAACTTTACATTTTTCAACATTAAAATACAGATTCCACAAGTCTGACCAGTCTTGGAGGCAATTTAAATTTTCTTGCAAACTGTTATAGTTATCTGATTTGTCATATATTTTTGTATCGTCAGCAAAAATTTTACAAAAAAAACTATTCACCTCATCTGGAAGGTCATTTATAAAAATAGTAAACAATACAGGTCCTAAAATGCTCCCTTGGGGAATACCACTCATAACATCTTTCTCTGTCGACATACAGTTACCCACTCTTACTCTTTGTTTTCTATATTTGACAAAAAATCTCTAGTCCAGTTTAGCAACTTGCCCTACTATATACCATATGCTTCCATTTTTTTTTCAATAATCTCTCATGCGAACTGTATCAAAAGCTTTACAAAAATCAAGGTAAATTATATCATCAACAGAGCACTTATTCTCTAGCATGGTAACTAAATCTTCCATAACTTCAAGTAGTTGTGATATATGCAAGACCTTTTTTTTTATGAAAGCCATGTTGGCATACTGCAAACAATTTATTATCAGTGAAGAGATACTATGACATCTCTTCTTATGATGGATTCTAGCACTTTGCATGCAATACAGGTTAAGCTTACCAGGACGATAGTTGCCAGGCTCAGATTTTGACCCTTTTTTAAAAAAATAGCAGTAACTTCTGCCGATTTCCAATCAAGGGGTAATTTTCCTGTCTCTAATGATTTATCATAAATCTCACTGAGTGGTACAGCTAACTCCTTACTTAATTCTTTTAGGACTTTAGGTGGTAATAAATACCCTGCCTGCTTTAGATTTGATTCAATTTAAACAACTTCTTCTCGACTGCAGCTGGAGTAATTATTATATCTGTAACTGAAATTCCATTAGATTTACCACATTCAATGAGATCAGGTATGTTGTTTGTATATAGATATCTTCATTAGCAAAGACACTTGCGAAAAAACTCAGTCAACACTTCAGCTTTCTCCATATCTGAGTCGGCCATCCTCTCCTTTACCATCATTTAGAGTAATAACCCCTGTGTTTACTTTGTACATTCTTGCCATATTTCCAAAAACATTTGGGATTTTCTTTACATTGTTCTGCTATATTATGTTCATAAGCTTTTCTGGTTGATTTAATTTAATTTTTGCTCTTATTTCGCATTTTTGCGTATATTTACTGTAATCTTTCCCATCTTTCGTCAATAAATACCTTTGAAAAGGTTATATTTCTTCTTAATCTTTTTAAGTACTTTGTCATTCATCCAAAATGGTTTTACTCATTTTGTTTTGGCTACTTTTTAGTCTTTGGAATACATTTGTCCATACATTTTGATTTTATGACTTCACATTTTAAACATTTTCACATTACCTCTACATCCTCATCATTTGTAAGCAAGGAGTTGACACTCTCTGAAAACATTTTCTGCATTTTATTATATAGTCTCCTTTCTGTAAATTAATTTATACTTAGGGTTTTCTTTAGTCTTCTCTTTGGGAACGTACAATTCAAATGTTAAAATCAAGTGATCACTTTTACCCAAAGGGTCACTATATTCAATATCAGAGATCAAAGATACACAGAATGCCCAGCATGGTTTCCGCAAACATCGATCTTGTGTAACACAACTTTTACTTGTCATCGAGGATTTAACAGAACTTTTAGATAGTGGCAACAATGTATTTAGACGTTAAAAAGGCTTTTCGATTCTGTTCCCCATGAGAGGCTTTTAGTGAAATTATCAGCATATGGAATTAGAGGTAGAGCGCATACATGGATAAGGGATTTTTTAAAACTAAAAGACAGCAAAGAATCAGAGCAGGAAGTTCATATTCAGATTTGACGGAAGTTCTAAGTCACTAAGTGGTATACCACAAGGGAGTAACCAGTATTTTGGGTCCCATATTATTTACAATACTTGAAAATGATTTGCCAAACTTAGTGGAAAGTATTTGCAAAATATTTGCAGACAATACAAAAATTTTCAATATAACTTATAATACATTACAAAATGATATTGATAACTTATCCGGATGGCCTACCGCATGGAACTTGCATTTCAATGCGGACAAGTGCATTGTGTACATTTGGATGTAAGAACCCAAGATACCAATATATATACAATGCTAAACAGTAATCTGGTGAGCAAGCAGATATTTCAACATGTGATTATGAAAAAAGATCTTGGTGTCACTTTTGATTCTGGCCTGGTATTCGATAAGCATATTTAAAACTATAAATAAAGCTAATACAAGATTGGTATAAATTAAACGTACTTTTATTCACATAGATAAAGATATTTTTTACAGAACTATACAAAGCTTTCATTAGACCACATTTGGAATATGGCAATACAATTTAGTATCTTTGATTTAAGAGGCAGTCTGCTGCTTTGGAAAGAGTACAAAGAAGAGCAACAAAGCTTGTAAAGAATATATATTATACAAAATCTTCTATGAAGGTAGGTTAAAAGCTCTTGGACTGCCTACCCTAAAAACAAGGCGAGTGAGGGGCAATTTGATTTAAGTTTATAAAATATTGTGTTGACAATATTCCTATTTCAAAATTTTTTTTACTGCATCAAGAGTTGGTACTAGCAGAAATAGTGTGGATAAAATTATTTATCATGAATATGTCGCACTAAGCTAAGGAAATTTTTCTTTTAGTAACAGAGTAAAATCTTTGGAATAAATTACCCCCTAACATTAAACGTGCACAAAATACTAACCTTTTCAAAAGCTCTATTGATGATAGTAATTATTATTGAAGACTATTTGGTTTTGAATATGATAAATAAAGACTTGAGCAAGTTAAAAGACCTGACTGTACAAAGACGAGATAACACATAGAAGGGACATGTAAAGCCAGTTCAGGCTATAATTGCAAAAGCAGTTGTCCCTGTGAACCTGAACCTGAACCATTAAAAGTGAAGCTTTGTGAATTTGCATCTATAGTTTAGTGAAAAGACAAACATGATTTTGATGACTTGAGGAACATATTCTGTAGACTGTGAGTTTCGGTGTTTTGAATTAGAACAGAAGTGTGTAAAGTCACAGTTTGTCTTGCAGCTTTTGCTCTCTGGTCCCTGCCGTGCGTCTGGTCCCAGTCTTGGTTCTTCAGGCTGTGCTGTTGTGGTGCTAGGGCTTGTGCTCGTTCCGGCTGCCCTGGTTTCCTGCTTTGCGTGTTGTTTCTGGACAGCAGGTCAGTGAACAAAAGTTTCGACAGTGACATGCTCCTCTCACTCTCACTGTCACTCTCCAGTTTTGTTGAATCAGTCTCTCTCTCTCTCTCTCTCTCTCTCTCTCTCTCTCTCTCTCTTAGTCTTATCTCTCTCACAGCACTTCATTTCCAGCTGGAGCAGATTTTTCTCAGACTAGCCACAATGCTGAGAACCCTAAAGAGGTTTTGAACAGTATCCCCTGAACTTGGTTTTCTTTCCGGTGTTCTGACCATTATCAAATTTAACTCTTTTTTTGTTTGTTTGTGTTTTTGTTTTTAACTTTCATGATGATTTGCTCGTGGTAATGAATAATAAAACTCAGAAATGCTTCTAAGCGATGAAATAATTGAATTGTTCAAGAAAATAAAAGCAACATTATTAGTTGACAGAATTGTCCAGAATAAAACTTTCTATTAAACAGAATTTGAATTCATTATTCATAGATTTTCAAAGTTGTCATGAATTTCGTTTTAATTTATAAAGGCTTTTGATATAAGAACAAATAATGATGTTTGGGTAGTTGAACAATTGGTCACAAAACAGATGGTAAAAGTGCCTGTGATGCAAAATTGAAAAAAAAAATTCCATTCGTTCTCTAAAACTTATTTTAATTAAACAAAGTATTCTCACTGTAAAAGGAGAGAAAAAATTTTGATGGCATACATGCCTACCCCTACGGAACTTCCGTATTTTCTACGGCAATTAACAAAAAAAAGAAAGTAGCTATGGCGATTATGGAAATTTATTTGTCGTTAGGGTAAAAAAATTTTTCAACAAAATTTATTTGAAACAATTGCAAGTTGAAGCAGACGATGCTTTGAAAGCAGAAGCAGAACACCGAATGGTAAAAGGGACGTAAAGCCCTGTCTTCATCAAGCAGACGAATAGCGTATATCTCCAATGGCTTCTGCTATAGAGGGATATTAAACTCAGTTATTCAAGCAAACGATTCTTTAGAAAGTGGAAGTACTAAACCAGATATCGTAAGTAATTGAAGTTTTGAGAAACAGAGAAAGAGTATGCATAATGGACCGACTAGTGATGCCGATGAACCTGCATCAAAAAAGCATCAGCCATCACAGAAGTTCCTGGACAAATACAGTGGCAAATTTCCCTTCATTGTGAAATTGGACTCTGACGATTCAAAAGCAAAGTGCGTGATTTGTGACAGCGCATTTTCTGTAATTAAAACATGGCGGTAAAGTTTTGTCTTATTCTGTGCATATAATAGTTGAGCTGATTATGACACCCTGACCAGCTCTTTCCACAAACTGTTTCAAAAGAAAAAAAATGAATGCTTCTGATTCTGAGTCCATGCTACTGAAATTTGAAATCAGTGCTTCTGAAATTCATTTTTAGGGGTAGGCATGTATGTGATGGGTCAGCAGTTTCAATTGAATTAATGCAGCTTCGTCACAAACTTCAGAGTGTGCACATGCTAACATTTAGCTCCGTAGATGGCAGTTCTTAATTTTTTTCACAGGGAAGGATTGGGAAGGGAAGTAAAGGTTGCACAATGGGCATGGTGAAACATGCTGCTGCCATGGGTTGTCAGAACGTAGGCATCCTCCATTTCCAATGTTTCTTTGTTAATAGCATTCAGTCAGATTCTTGTTTGCTTTGACTCCAGGCAACTTCATATTAACATGTTCAGCATTTCACATCACATATAAATGTGAATAAACAGCGTACTGAAATTGACAGTCGTGTACAGGAAGAAAGCAAGAGCTTGTGAACTTGTAATGGTTCGGAAGCAAAATGCTCATTGGTGTGTGTATAGTTCCATATCCTTTGAGTTAGAGTAGTTTTCAATATGGCAGGAATGAAATGCAAAGAAATATATGCCAGTCAGTCTAAAGTGAATATGGCTAAAATGGCCAAAACAAGGTGGAATAGTTGACAATTTAAAATCCAGCTGCCACAACCCACTGAACTAGAAACATTGCCCAAAGAGACTGATGTAATGCCAATAGACTGACAACAGTTTTTAAACACTAAAACAGTGATGGTAGACCGAGTTTCAGTTTCAGTTGCAGAGATTGAACTCAGAAATCTGATATTAGGTGAAATTTCTGCAGGGCAGGGCTCTTTTTTTTTTTTTTTTTTTTTTTTTAAACCCCAGTAGGATCGCAAAACTTCAAACTATCAACCTTTGCTGTTGCATTTCAAAAGTCCAAAGAAGACCAATCAACTTTGTGTGTCAGAAGAATGCAGATTTTCAGTGTATTCACCACCATGCCCACACCAGTGAAGTATCCAGTTCTATGGGAGACCATTATTGAACAAGGACCAGTTCATGAGTTTAAGAAAAGGAAACACAGAAACGGGCACGCACACACACACACACACACACGCACACGCACCACACACAGTCACTTTTTAATTGGAATAAAACGGGCAGAATGCTTTTCATGTGAAACGTCAGGAGTATAAAAAATCCTTAACATTTTAAATGATGTGAAAAACTGAACTATTGCTGTTTCTGGTCACCTGGCAAATGTGCGAGACAAGCACACAGCCAGTTCCTCACCTGAACAAGGTACAGATTGCATTTCCCAAATGCTAGGAATATTGACACGCCGTTGGGTTTCCCGATGCCTTGGGTAACTTACACCCTAGCTTTGCTCCCAAATAAAAACTATCAAAAAGGACTCAGCATGGAGGCTTGACATCTAGAAAAAATTGCTCCAGGTGGAAAAGGGTTATTGTTTCATGTCTGTGATTTTAAAAATGATGGTAACTTTGAACTCTGTGCCAGTGTTGTGGTCATACTGTCTTAAAAGGAAATCAGAGTTGACATTTTCAAGAGTCTGAAATGCATCGGTCTTTAGTATAAAACGCTATCTTCATTCTTTGTCACTCAGGCTCCTTTCTCTACCCACTCGTCATTTACCTCTTCCTCCTCTTTTGCCTTCTTTATGTATACAGACCTGTTTATCTGTATGACTGCTGTGTTTGGTAGATGTTTGGCGAAAGTATGAATACAACAAACCAAGAAAATATGTCAGGGTAAAAAGATTTAAGTGCTTGAGCAGTACTTGCATCGGCCAAGTGTAAACATGGTGTTCTGTTGTGTGCGTTGACCAAAGAGCAACAATTAACATTAACTTTTGCACACAAAATTGCGCTTTCTGGGTCTCTGTGAGTGTGACAAGTATGAAATATTTGGGGGGTGGGGGGGGAGAAAAGTAAGAAGAAACGGTAAGAGATAAAGAATTCATATGTGGGTGAATCGGATTTGAAATTTTTGTTGAAGATCCTATGTTTACCATAGTTACTGGAAGATAGGTGGATGGTCCACCTGATGTGATCATTGAATTCTAGAAACTATATGAAAGAGATTTACATTTTTTGTTGAATCTAAGATTTTGCAGTGGAAAGATTTTTCACAAAATTTCGGGTGGGTTTTTTGAAGATGTGTTTTAAAGGGTTGAGAATAAATAATGATTTGTGAATTGACTTCAACTTGGTGACAGCCCTAATATGGCCCTTTGTGGTCAGCTGGTCTATAACACTATTTGTAAGCAACATTACCTTACCTTACCTACTGGAGAATAGGTGTCCTCCTCTCTGTTCTTAGATAGCGCTTGTAGCAGGTGAAAATGAAAAAAAATTCCTCTCTCCCTTCCCCACTCCCACCTCCCTGCTACTCCTTTCACAAAAAATTTGGAAGATACAACATTTGAAACATTCTTCCCCTCCCTGCATGCAGTTTTTACACAAATTTGGAAGATTTATACATACTTTTTGTGGAAAATACACTCGTTTGTTGAATAGTACACCAGTGATAGTTGCAGGGTAAACGGGTCTGAGTGCTTATCTTTCTTGCTTTCTTTCTGTTTTCATTTTGTGTCATGTTTTGTTGTAGTACCATGAGCATTTTTTGTGTTCTTTTTGTACTCCTCAAATGGGTTCTAGTATTACGTTGGCTGAAAGTATAGAAAAATTATTTCCAGAACGTTTGGCTGCAACACCACATTAATTTCCGTGGTTTTACTTACTTTCGCCGGTTTGATGTCGTATAGACTGTAACTGTTTTGCCATGCTCCTCCGCCCGTACCATTTTGCATCTTACAATTCATGTTAATGCCATATGATGGCATGTCCGCAGTTTACGATGTCATATTTTGGCTTGTCTTTTTCCCTTCACTGATTTGCTGAATTATAGCAGATTTATCCATACATCGTTTTACCATATTATGGATCATGTTGTCGTTTACCCCGTTTTGCCACAGTATGGTTCACTCTTCGCTGTTTTGTCTTGATTGTCAGACTTGGCTTTGGCCCTTCGGTGTGTTGTTCTCTGCGTTTTGGTTGAATTATAGTTTGTCCCATAGTAGCACAGTTCTGCCATATCATAGATTATCTTATGTTGAGTGCAGGTTTTTTTTGGGGTTTTTTTTTTTAAACTTATTTCTGTTTTGCCATATGTTTTGCCTTATGGTCAGTCATTTGCTCTTTTCCATTTTGCGACATTGTGGCTTGTTTCATCATTTACCTGTTTGTCACTTTTTGGCTTGACTTCTGCCCATGCTGTTTTAACATGTTCTTGATGGAAATTAGCCCTTCACCATTTTGCCATATCATAATGGCTCGATTACAAAATACAGTTTTCATTTAGCGGGTATACTCCAGCATGGCAGATATGCGACTTGTGTTAGTGAAGGCCGTTCAGAACAAGTTAAAAGTGCTTAAGAGGCTGACCTGTCAATCTAAACGGCAGACATTCACATAAGTAGGTAAAAGGAATAAGAATGTTAGAAAAAATGAAAGAAGAGTGAAAACTTTTTAAACAATGGATGGGTCCCCGAAATTCAAGATATTGAATATTGAATATTATATATAAGACTTGCTGAAACTAAAAGTAGGACCTGTCTTCATCTTTCTGTGTCTCTTAGTCTTAATGACTTTCTGTTGTGCCTGTGTTATCTTGGCATGTTTATTCTTGTCGTTTTAAACTGTTGTGATTTTTGCAAGGCTTGTCAGTTATGCCATTTTATTTGTCTACTTGAGTTAGCATTTGCCATGTCTATGCCAGATTTATTTATTTGCCCTGTGCTGTTTTATCATACCGTGGTGCGTTTGCTGTTTACTTCTCCTTGGATGTTCCTACCGCTTTCAAGATTTAGTGTTTGCCCAGTGCTATTAGATCTAAAGGTCATTTGGTCAGTACCGTTTTGTTTTATGACTAGGTTAGATCACTTGAACTTGCTTCATTGTTTGCCCTATACACCGTGACCTATAGCTTGTTCATCCTCACCTGATTTGCCCTGTGACTGTGTGATGGGAAACTGTTGGGCAGCTCGTCAAACTGTGCTGTTTGTCATGATTTGTTTAGGGCCAATCACGGTTTGCTGCTCAGGACAATTTTTACTATTGGTTGTGGTTCTTTGGGCTGAGGGATAATGAAAATCAGATTAGCAACCACCATTTTTCGCTTGGGCTTTGAGTCATTTCTCCTGTCACAACTTGACTTGGGATTGTTTGCCCTTTTGTGTCTTGTTGGGCTGTGGATGAGTCGGTGTCATAATGGCATGCTGGTCAAGGCCACCTTGAAGTGGTGGTGGTTTGCTGTTTTTATGGCTTGTGGGATCTGGGCTGTCCGTTTCTGACTTGAGGGTTGTGTCTGTGTTGGTGCCCAATTTTGGCTGATCAGTCTAGACTACCAGATTGTGGATGGCGCAGCTTGTTCATGGGTGTTCACACTCAGTTGTCGTTATAACATTGTCCTGAACATTGTGGTTAGTTACAATTGTTAATCTTTGCTGGTCTCCGTCTCAGCTAAAGGTCACTGTTCAGAAATGCCACTATGGTTGTGTCATTGGCCACTTATGGTCTGTCAGTCTGTGCTGTTTGCATGTTGTGGTTTTGGACTGTATTGGTTCTCTGTCATGGCTTGCCTCAGGTTATCTGTATAGACTGCTCTTTTGTGATATCTGGTTCTGTAGTTTGCCCTGTTACAGTTTGGCTTTTTGTTGGATCAGACCATTTTTACCCTGTCACAAGATGTCAGTTTATGTTCACGTTACTATTAAGGCTTCTCGTTGTGTTATTTGCCATATCATGGGCAGTTGATTGAGTTTTTTTGTCCCTTTAGGTCTTTCCTGAGGTTTGAGTTGTCCAGTTACGGCTTGTTGTTAGTGCCCCGTCATTGCTTGTAGATCAAGACTGCCTTATATGGCTTGTAGATGTCTTAACTAAAGTTGAAAATTCTTATACTGTCTCCTGTGTGTTTGCCAGGTACAAACCCTGTGTGATCTTCATTTATTATCTTTTAAAGGACTTTCTTACTTAGATAGGGACCATGTGCATAACTAAAGTGACTTGTCAGTTTAGGCTGTGGCAGTCTGTCATATTAGAATTTGTGGCTGTGTTGGTGCGTTTTTATGGGGAATATATGAAAACAGTTCTGAAAGCATTCGGATTTGGAGTTGTGTAGCTTGATCGTAGCCTTTTAGTTTTACAAAAAACATAAGATCATATGTTGATGGGAAAATACCTCGGAGCCAGGAAATACAAAGGGGCTGTTGTCAAGGTGACTGAATTTTGCAATATATCTATCTATTTTGTGTTCAGAAGTACTAGTCTGTGGGGTTTGAGAATACAAAATATGAAAGGCATTCAAGTAGGGGAGACAGATTTTACATTACCCACTTTGCTGATGACACATGTTTTACCCATGTTTTTGAAGCCATTTCTGAATGAAAAGAAATTTCTGGACTGAAACTAAATTAAAAACAAAAAACAGCTTATAATGTTTGATCAGGACAGAACAAACACATGGAAAAGAACTTTTTACTAGAAAAGAAAATAATATAGAATCCCCCCAGATTTAAACATTCGCATATATATGGTTTTCAAATAATTTGTCAAAAGTGACTGAACTTAATATAAAAGAGAAAACTGATACTAGTGATAGCATCAGTGAAGTTATGAAATTTGGTCTAAACAGATGATGTACACCTCTGGGCAGGGTTTGCTGTGCTGAAATCACACTACTTTCTAAGCTTATATCCCTGTGGATACGCTTGCCTAAACCCTCCAGGTAAAAAGAAAGGAAAGAAGTGTTTGTTTCGAATTTGTGTGTGTGTGGAACATAGAAAGACATCGAATTAAAAGAAAATATGCAGTGCACAACATCAAAAATGGAGTCTTTGGAATTCGAGATGTAGATACAAGCTCTAAAGATGACTTGGATTAAAAAGATGTGTACTGCCAACCCAAAATGGAAAACAATTGAATTTGAAATACTGTGTCTAGGTATAGATTTATTGAATTTTTATAGTAAAAAAAAAAACCCAACAACTTTCACGCTCAGCCTTTTTGGAAAGAGCTCTCTTATGCTTATTAAAACTTTAGCAAAGGATACAGTTACAAAGTTCACAAGAGGTTCTAGCAGAGTCACTTTTCTATAGTGATAAATTCAGAATAGGAACAGTGTTTTTTGCCTTCAAAACTGGATAAGCAAACAACTTTTGGATAAGAGATGTCACAGACGAAAATGGAAATTTCTTGAATTATAAAAGATTCTGATTATGGAATGCTTCTGCGTGTAATTGTGCTTCAAATTAACATTATGATTAAAGAGTTGCAGAAGAGAAACAGGAGCAAAGTACTGGAATAAATAATTTTTCTGCTGAAAGTGCAAGTAGTGATTATTCACATGCATGTTACATTGGATCACTATCAATGTATTGTGTGAAAGTAGCGCGCAACAAGTTGCTTCCGGCATTACCAGTGTGACAAACTTATGTAAGCAATAGGTTTTTAAAAATACATCTGGCGTTTTTTTTTTTTTTTCTGAAAGAATTTGTATTTCTTTTGTCATCTGCTATTTGGTGCTTGTCATAACTTTCATGATTTCGTTTTTGTTTGCATTTTTTTTTCTTTATAGTTTCTGGGTGCCCGACCCCCATCCCATTCTCCATATTCCCTCAAATAAGTTTAGGGTTTGTGGCAAAATTTAGGGTCGGTCAAATTGATTGGGAAAGAATTTCTTGTGCTAATCATAGACATGATATATATTGCTCTGTTCAGCATGTTTGCCCATTGGGTCCCGTTTCTTGGTGGTTTGCCATATTGTGGTATGTTTGTGCAGGACCATGTGTCCTGTCATGCCTTGTTTGCTCTGTCAGGTTTTAGTGGAAGATTTGCTTGGTCATGCAGTTTTGTTGGTAGCTATTTTCCTGTTGTGCGTTGTCGCACTGTTTTGCCATGCAGTTTATTAACTTAGAATCTTTGCTCCTTCATGGCTTGTCACTCCTGAGCTGTTTGTCCTTGCTTGTTGCCTGGGCAGTTTGCCTTGCTGTTTCATATGGTTCGCATTTTTTGCAATTGCAATGTTTGAGATAAGGATAACGTACCATATTATGGCTTACTACATTGCTAGCTGCATCACAAAGGGTTATTTTGAATTGTCAGGACATAAATGTCTGTCTTTTGTCCTGTCACTAGTGTCAAGGTTTATTATTCTATGGACTTGTCAAGGCTGATCTCTCTGTGCCATTTGTTCTTGTATGGCTTGTCACTCCATGACACTGACAGTAGCACAGCTAAGACTTACCACTCCATGCCATGTGCCCTGTTGAGGCTTGCGAAGAGGTTCCATTTGCCCTCTTATGGCTTTGAACTGTGGGCCGTCTGTTAGGGTTTTTGAGTATGTGCCATTAGGCTTGTCAAGACTTGTTATTCTGTGCCATTCGTCCTTTCATGGCTTTTCACTCTGGACCATTTGCTGATGGGCTTATCACTCCAGACCATTTTGTCATGCCCTGGGCTACTCACTGTGTGGCATTCACCCTGTTGAGACATGATGTCTCTTCAGGCTGTGTTTGGACTGTCTGGGCTTAGATGTGCGATGTACATTCTCATGGCTTGTTACTGTGGGCCATATGCCCTATCGTGGTTTCATTTGGCTTTGCTCTCAGTCTCACTGCATTTTGTCATTTGCCATCTTGTGGCCTGACTGCTTGTCAGTCTAATGACCTGATACTGCCCTCATTGTTGGGTGGGGTATCAGCAACATCATCTTATCTCCTGTTGATGATGTAAAAAGGTTCTCCATGCAGCATGTATTTTCGTTGCTAAGAAAACCCACACAAGGAATGTTATATGGAAAAGTAAACTTTGATTGGTAAACAAAAAGTATGTGCAGAAAAAAAAGTTGATTAACAAGTAGGCAAAATATTAGACAGTGAAATACTGATATATAAAGATGATACAAAGTCACGCTAGACAATCTAGTACATTGCATTTTATGGTGATGCAGTTTCACATATATGTTGCAATATACCTGTTATATCCACAAAACTGATTTGTAGACCCGTTTACACTAAAAATGCTATGGTGTACTTTTCAACTAAAATGAGTGTATTCTCTACAAAATATGTCTGTGATGTTTCATTTTTATCTACAAAACATCACACAGCAGAGTGTAGATAGTAAAGAGTACCTTATCTGTAGTACCAATTGTAAAAGGAAGGTTTGTCCCAATGCAAATTTCTTTCAAAACTGACCATCATCAACATATTTGGCACAAATTCAGGCTTCCTCCCCAAGTCCCCAGTCCCCCCCCCCCCCCCCCCCCCCCAATATTTCCCCCCACCCAGCAATATTTCAGCCTGTGTAGTCCCTGCCGTTGTTCCATTGTCATCAAGATATGAGTTTGGGTGCAAGAGTTGGCGACAGTTGTTGCACTTTGGTCATAGCACACAAACACCATGTATGCCACAAGTACAACTACTGCTCGAAAACTTTGTCTCATAATGTTTTTGTTCCTCCCCCAATTTTTTTTTTTTTTTGTGTGTGTGTTCAGTGTCTTAATTCTTATGCAACATTTTTTTTTTGCCAAATGTATACAAAATATGACAACATTGTATGAGTCTGGATTTACACATGTGGAGGTACCATTTGTAGGCTCAGGCCAAAAATATGGCCTTTGAAAGATGTGGAGTGAAGGAAAAAAGTTTGATTTTGAAAAACAAAAACAAAACCACAAAAAAACATGCGTATTATAGCCTCATCTCCATCCTCTTCCGCTGCTGTTGCTGGCATGTGGAAAATAAAATCTGTCCCCTTCTTTGACCATCCCTCCACCCTGTTGTCTGATTGTTGTGTGTTTTCCATTTGGAAATGTAGACAATATTTTTCAGGCCTGGGAAATTTTAAAGAAACAAGTTTTCTTCGATTTTATAGTCTAGTCACCTCAGTAGTGCGACACCCCTGTTTGTCTCTCGACTTTCATTCGAGCTCAGTCCCAAATTCCCTTTGATATTTGTCATTTTGGAATGACATAACATGCAGGGTACCCTGTACAGTCGGTTTGTGCATCACCAAGCAGTGAAATAGCCAAACATGTTTCAGAATGAGGGTAGAAATGCCAACATGTGTCCATTTTGGTACAGACGTATAAGAGAGCTTGAAACTTGACCCAAACTTGACAGTGTTCCATTCGAAAGAGGCCCTTCGTAGTAGAAAAAGCAATATACTGCATTTTGACACAAGTTCTCCTTGTGTTGCTTTTGAACAAGTTATATCAAGGAAATTCAGATTCACCACACACACCACACACCACACACACACACACACACACACAGAGTAGAGGTATACTTTATAAACAAAACAAAAACACAAAAATGTTAAGGGGTATGAGATTTCACTTCACAGAAAAAATGGGTGTAAGGTTGACATTTAAAAGAATAGCAATTCCTTGATTTGACAACCATTGCAAGATTCTTCATTGTGACCCGTCTTTGGTAAAAAAATGTTTTCCTCTAAAACCTTCAGCTTTTCAGCAGGTATTACAATTTGTGCACGAAACCTTCAGATCTTCAAGACTTATATACATTTGTGCATGAAACCTTCAGCTCTTGAGCACTATAATACATTTGTGCATAGAAACCTTCAGCTCTTGATCACTAGAATACATTTTGTGCACAAATACCTTCAGGTCTTTTAACATGTGTGGTATATATATATTATATATTGTATAATAAATTTGTGGCGCAAAATTTCAGGTCTTCAACACGTATACAGTTGTGCACGCAACCCTTCAGATCTTCAACATTGTATATACATTTTTGTCACAGCACTGTGCACATGCTCTCTCTCATCTTCTCGCTGCCTCTCTCTCTCTCTCTCTTTCACTCACACACACACACCAGCACAGGTGTGAGGGGGGGGGGGGAGTGGGGTTGGTTGGTGGGGGGAAACAAAAGAAAACCAAAAAGGGTGGGGTGGGGGGGGGAGGTGGGGGTAAAAGAGTAACCAAAAAAAAGACAAGAAACGAAGTGTGTGTGTTTGTGTGTGTGAGTGAAAGAGAGAGAGAGAGGAGAGGAGAGAGAGACAGAGAGCCTGTGCACATGCGTTGCCCATGTATATACATGTTTAAGATCTGAGGTTTCGTGCCCAATGTCTACGTGTTTGACGACCTGAAATTTTTTTGCGCACAAATTTATATACATATATATATATTTCATGCACAAATGTATTATAAGTGCTCAAGAGCTGAAGGTTTCATGCACAAATGTATATACGTCTTGAAGATCTGAAGGTTTCGTGCACAAAGTGTATATACCTGCTGAAAGCTGAAGGTTTTAGAGGAAAACATTTTTTTACCAAAGAGGGTCACAATGAAGAATATTGCAATGGTTTGTCAAATCAAGGAATTGCTATTCTTTTAAATGTCAACATACACCCATTTTTCTGTTAAGTGAAATCTCTATACCCCTTAACATTTTTGTTTTTTGTGTTTGTGTTATAAAGTATACCTCTACTCTGTGTGTGTGTGTGTGTGTGTGTGTGTGTGTGTGTGGACTGAATTTCCTTGATATAACTTGTTTCAAAAGCAACACAAAAGGAGAACTTGTGTCAAAAATGCAGTATATTGCTTTCTACTACGAAGGGCCTCTTTCGAATGGAACACTGTCAAGTTTGGTCAAGTTTCAAGCTCTCTTATACGTCTGTCAAAATGGACACATGTTGTGCATTTCTACCCTCATTCTGAAACATGTTTGGCTATTTCACTGCTTGGTGATGCACAAACCGACTGTACAGGGTACCCTGCATGTTATGTCATCCAAAATGACAAATATCAAAGGGAATTTGGGACTGAGCTCGAATGAAAGTCGAGACAAACAGGGTGTCGCACTACTGAGGTGACTAGACTATAAAATCGAAGAAAACTTGTTTCTTAAAATTTCCCAGGCCTGAAAAATTATTGTCTACATTTTCCAAATGGAAAACACACACAATCAGACAACAGGTGGGAGGGATGGTCAAGAAGGGGACAGATTTTATTTTCCACATGCCAGCAACAGCAGCGGAAGAGATGGAGATGAGGCTTATAATACGCATGTTTTTTTTTTTTTGTTTTTCAAAATCAAACTTTTTTTTCCTTCACTCCACATCTTTCAAAGGCCATATTTTTGGCCTGAGCCTACAAATGGTACCTCCACATGTGTAAATCCAGACTCATACAATGTTGTCATATTTTGTATACATTTGGCAAAAAAAAATGTTGCATAAGAATTAAGACACTGAACACACAAAAAAAAAAAAAAAAATTGGGGGAGGAACAAAAACATTATGAGACAAAGTTTTTCGAGCAGTAGTTGTACTTGTGGCATACATGGTGTTTGTGTGCTATGACCAAAGTGCAACAACTGTCGCCAACTCTTGCACCCCAAACTCATATCTTGATGATAATGGAACAACGGCAGGGACTACACATGCTGAAATATTGGGGGGGGGGGGGGGGGGGGGGTGGGGGGGGGGGGGGGGGGTGGGGAGGAAGCCTGAATTTGTGCCAAAGTATGTTGATGATGGTCAGTTTTGAAAGAAATTTGCATTGGGACAAACCTTCCTTTTACACATTGGTACTACAGATAAGGTACTCTTTACTATCTACACTCTGCTGTGTGATGTTTGTAGATAAAAATGAAACATCACAGACATATTTTGTAGAGAATACACTCATTTTAGTTGAAAAGTACACCTATAGCATTTTTAGTGTAAACGGGTCTACAAATCAGTTTTGTGGATATAACAGGTATATTGCAACATATATGTGAAACTGCATCACCATAAAATGCAATGTACTAGATTGTCTAGCGTGACTTTGTATCATCTTTATATATCAGTATTTCACTGTCTAATATTTTGCCTACTTGTTAATCAACTTTTTTTCTGCACATACTTTTTGTTTACCAATCAAAGTTTACTTTTCCATATAAACATTCCTTGTGTGGGTTTTCTTAGCAACGAAAATACATGCTGCATGGAGAACCTTTTTACATCATCAACAGGAGATAAGATGATGTTGCTGATACCCCACCCAACAATGAAGGGCAGTATCAGGTCATTAGACTGACAAGCAGTCAGGCCACAAGATGGCAAATGACAAAATGCAGTGAGACTGAGAGCAAAGCCAAATGAAACCACGATAGGGCATATGGCCCACAGTAACAAGCCATGAGAATGTACATCGCACATCTAAGCCCAGACAGTCCAAACAGCCTGAAGAGACATCATGTCTCAACAGGGTGAATGCCACACAGTGAGTAGCCCGGGCATGACAAAATGGTCTGGAGTGATAAGCCCATCAGCAAATGGTCCAGAGTGAAAAGCCATGAAAGGACGAATGGCACAGAATAACAAGTCTTGACAAGCCTAATGGCACATACTCAAAAACCCTAACAGACGGCCCACAGTTCAAAGCCATAAGAGGGCAAATGGAACCTCTTCGCAAGCCTCAACACAGGCACATGGCATGGAGTGGTAAGTCTTAGCTGTGCTACTGTCAGTGTCATGGAGTGACAAGCCATACAAGAACAAATGGCACAGAGAGATCAGCCTTGACAAGTCCATAGAATAATAAACCTTGACACTAGTGACAGGACAAAAGACAGACATTTATGTCCTGACAATTCAAATAACCCTTTGTGATGCAGCTAGCAATGTAGTAAGCCACAATATGGTACGTTTATCCTTATCTCAAACATTGCAATTGCAAAAAATGCGAACCATATGAAACAGCAAGGCAAACTGCCCAGGCAACAAGCAAGGACAAACAGCTCAGGAGTGACAAGCCATGAAGGAGCAAAGATTCTAAGTTAATAAACTGCATGGCAAAACAGTGCGACAACGCACAACAGGAAAATAGCTACCAACAAAACTGCATGACCAAGCAAATCTTCCACTAAACCTGACAGAGCAAACAAGGCATGACAGGACACATGGTCCTGCACAACATACCACAATATGGCAAACCACCAAGAACGGGACCCAATGGGCAAACATGCTGAACAGAGCAATATATATCATGTCTATGATTAGCACAAAAAATTCTTTCCCAATCAACTTGACCGACCCTAATTTTGCCACAAACCCTAAACTTATTTGAGGAATATGGAGAATGGGATGGGGGTCGGGCACCCAGAAACTATAAAGAAAAAAAATGCAAACAAAAACGAAATCATGAAAGTTATGACAAGCACCAAATAGCAGATGACAAAAGAAATACAAATTCTTTCAGGAAAAAAAAAAAAAAACGCCAGATGTAGTTTAAAAACCTATTGCTTACATAAGTTTGTCACACTGGTAATGCCGGAAGCAACTTGTTGCGCGCTACTTTCACACAATACATTGATAGTGATCCAATGTAACATGCATGTGAATAATCACTACTTGCACTTTCAGCAGAAAAATTATTTATTCCAGTACTTTGCTCCCTGTTTCTCTTCTGCAACTCTTTAATCATAATGTTAATTTGAAGCACAATTACACGCAGAAGCATTCCATAATCAGAATCTTTTATAATTCAAGAAATTTCCATTTTCGTCTGTGACATCTCTTATCCAAAAATTGTTTGCTTATCCAGTTTTGAAGGCAAAAAACACTGTTCCTATTCTGAATTTATCACTATAGAAAAGTGACTCTGCTAGAACCTCTTGTGAACTTTGTAACTGTATCCTTTGCTAAAGTTTAATAAGCATAAGAGAGCTCTTTCCAAAAAGGCTGAGCGTGAAAGTTGTTGGGTTTTTTTTTTTACTATAAAAATTCAATAAATCTATACCTAGACACAGTATTTCAAATTCAATTGTTTTCCATTTTGGGTTGGCAGTACACATCTTTTTAATCCAAGTCATCTTTAGAGCTTGTATCTACATCTCGAATTCCAAAGACTCCATTTTTGATGTTGTGCACTGCATATTTTTCTTTTAATTCGATGTCTTTCTATGTTCCACACACACAAATTCGAAACAAACACTTCTTTCCTTTCTTTTTACCTGGAGGGTTTAGGCAAGCGTATCCACAGGGATATAAGCTTAGAAAGTAGTGTGATTTCAGCACAGCAACCCTGCCCAGAGGTGTACATCATCTGTTTAGACCAAATTTCATAACTTCACTGATGCTATCACTAGTATCAGTTTCTCTTTTATATTAAGTTCAGTCACTTTTGACAAATTATTTGAAAACCATATATATGCGAATGTTTAAATCTGGGGGGATTCTATATTATTTTCTTTTCTAGTAAAAAATTTTTTTCCATGTGTTTGTTCTGTCCTGATCAAACATTATAAGCTGTTTTTTGTTTTTAATTTAGTTCAGTCCAGAAATTTCTTTTCATTCAGAAATGGCTTCAAAAACATGGTAAACATTGTGTCATCAGCAAAGTGGGTAATGTAAAATCTGTCTCCCCTACTTGAATGCCTTTCATATTTTTGTATTCTCAAACCCACAGACTAGTACTTCTGAACACAAAATAGATAGATATATTGCAAAATTCAGTCACCTTGACAACAGCCCCTTTGTATTTCCTGGCTCCGAGGTATTTTCCCATCAACATATGATCTTATGTTTTTGTAAAACTAAAAGGCTACGATCAAGCTACACAACTCCAAATCCGAATGCTTTCAGAACTGTTTTCATATATTCCCCATAAAAACGCACCAACACAGCCACAAATTCTAATATGACAGACTGCCACAGCCTAAACTGACAAGTCACTTTAGTTATGCACATGGTCCCTATCTAAGTAAGAAAGTCCTTTAAAAGATAATAAATGAAGATCACACAGGGTTTGTACCTGGCAAACACACAGGAGACAGTAAAGATTTTCAACTTTAGTTAAGACATCTACAAGCCATATAAGGCAGTCTTGATCTACAAGCAATGACGGGGCACTAACAACAAGCCGTAACTGGACAACTCAAACCTCAGGAAAGACCTAAAGGGACAAAAAACCTCAATCAACTGCCCATGATATGGCAAATAACACAACGAGAAGCCTTAATAGTAACGTGAACATAAACTGACATCTTGTGACAGGGTAAAAATGGTCTGATCCAACAAAAAGCCAAACTGTAACAGGGCAAACTACAGAACCAGATATCACAAAAGAGCAGTCTATACAGATAACCTGAGGCAAGCCATGACAGAGAACCAATACAGTCCAAAACCACAACATGCAAACAGCACAGACTGACAGACCATAAGTGGCCAATGACACAACCATAGTGGCATTTCTGAACAGTGACCTTTAGCTGAGACGGAGACCAGCAAAGATTAACAATTGTAACTAACCACAATGTTCAGGACAATGTTATAACGACAACTGAGTGAACACCCATGAACAAGCTGCGCCATCCACAATCTGGTAGTCTAGACTGATCAGCCAAAATTGGGCACCAACACAGACACAACCCTCAAGTCAGAACGGACAGCCCAGATCCCACAAGCCATAAAACAGCAAACCACCACCACTTCAAGGTGGCCTTGACCAGCATGCCATTATGACACCGACTCATCCACAGCCCAACAAGACACAAAAGGGCAAACAATCCCAAGTCAAGTTGTGACAGGAGAAATGACTCAAAGCCCAAGCGAAAATGGTGGTTGCTAATCTGATTTTCATTATCCCTCAGCCCAAAGAACCACAACCAATAGTAAAAATTGTCCTGAGCAGCAAACCGTGATTGGCCCTAAACAAATCATGACAAACAGCACAGTTTGACGAGCTGCCCAACAGTTTCCCATCACACAGTCACAGGGCAAATCAGGTGAGGATGAACAAGCTATAGGTCACGGTGTATAGGGCAAACAATGAAGCAAGTTCAAGTGATCTAACCTAGTCATAAAACAAAACGGTACTGACCAAATGACCTTTAGATCTAATAGCACTGGGCAAACACTAAATCTTGAAAGCGGTAGGAACATCCAAGGAGAAGTAAACAGCAAACGCACCACGGTATGATAAAACAGCACAGGGCAAATAATAAATCTGGCATAGACATGGCAAATGCTAACTCAAGTAGACAAATAAAATGGCATAACTGACAAGCCTTGCAAAAATCACAACAGTTTAAAACGACAAGAATAAACATGCCAAGATAACACACAGGCACAACAGAAAGTCATTAAGACTAAGAGACACAGAAAGATGAAGACAGGTCCTACTTTTAGTTTCAGCAAGTCTTATATATAATATTCAATATTCAATATCTTGAATTTCGGGACCCATCCATGTTTAAAAAGTTTTCACTCTTCTTTCATTTTTTCTAACATTCTTATTCCTTTCCTACTTATGTGAATGTCTGCCGTTTAGATTGACAGGTCAGCCTCTTAAGCACTTTTAACTTGTTCTGAACGGCCTTCACTAACACAAGTCGCATATCTGCCATGCTGGAGTATACCCGCTAAATGAAAACTGTATTTTGTAATCGAGCCATTATGATATGGCAAAATGGTGAAGGGCTAATTTCCATCAAGAACATGTTAAACAGCATGGGCAGAAGTCAAGCCAAAAAGTGACAAACAGGTAAATGATGAAACAAGCCACAATGTCGCAAAATGGAAAAGAGCAAATGACTGACCATAAGGCAAAACATATGGCAAAACAGAAATAAGTTTAAAAAAAAAACCCAAAAAAACCCTGCACTCAACATAAGATAATCTATGATATGGCAGAACTGTGCTACTATGGGACAAACTATAATTCAACCAAAACGCAGAGAACAACACACCGAAGGGCCAAAGCCAAGTCTGACAATCAAGACAAAACAGCGAAGAGTGAACCATACTGTGGCAAAACGGGGTAAACGACAACATGATCCATAATATGGTAAAACGATGTATGGATAAATCTGCTATAATTCAGCAAATCAGTGTGAAGGGAAAAAGACAAGCCAAAATATGACATCGTAAACTGCGGACATGCCATCATATGGCATTAACATGAATTGTAAGATGCAAAATGGTACGGGCGGAGAGCATGGCAAAACAGTTACAGTCTATACGACATCAAACCGGCGAAAGTAAGTAAAACCACGGAAATTAATGTGGTGTTGCAGCCAAACGTTCTGGAAATTAATTTTTCTATACTTTCAGCCAACGTAATACTAGAACCCATTTGAGGAGTACAAAAAGAACACAAAAAATGCTCATGGTACTACAACAAAACATGACACAAAATGAAAACAGAAAGAAAGCAAGAAAGATAAGCACTCAGACCCGTTTACCCTGCAACTATCACTGGTGTACTATTCAACAAACGAGTGTATTTTCCCACAAAAAGTATGTATAAATCTTCCAAATTTGTGTAAAAACTGCATGCAGGGAGGGGAAGAATGTTTCAATGTTGTATCTTCCAAATTTTTGTGAAAGGAGTAGCAGGGAGGTGGGAGTGGGGAAGGGAGAGAGGAATTTTTTTTCATTTTCACCTGCTACAAGCGCTATCTAAGAACAGAGAGGAGGACACCTATTCTCCAGTAGGTAAGGTAAGGTAATGTTGCTTACAAATAGTGTTATAGACCAGCTGACCACAAAGGGCCATATTAGGGCTGTCACCAAGTTGAAGTCAATTCACAAATCATTATTTATTCTCAACCCTTTAAAACACATCTTCTAAAAACCCACCCGAAATTTTGTGAAAAATCTTTCCACTGCAAAATCTTAGATTCAACAAAAAATGTAAATCTCTTTCATATAGTTTCTAGAATTCAATGATCACATCAGGTGGACCATCCACCTATCTTCCAGTAACTATGGTAAACATAGGATCTTCCAACAAAAATTTCAAATCCGATTCACCCACATATGAATTCTTTATCTCTTACCGTTTCTTCTTACTTTTTCTCCCCCCCCACCCCCCAAATATTTCATACTTGTCACACTCACAGAGACCCAGAAAGCGCAATTTTGTGTGCAAAAGTTAATGTTAATTGTTGCTCTTTGGTCAACGCACACAACAGAACACCATGTTTACACTTGGCCGATGCAAGTACTGCTCAAGCACTTAAATCTTTTTACCCTGACATATTTTTCTTGGTTTGTTGTATTCATACTTTCGCCAAACATCTACCAAACACAGCAGTCATACAGATAAACAGGTCTGTATACATAAAGAAGGCAAAAGGAGGAAGAGGTAAATGACGAGTGGGTAGAGAAAGGAGCCTGAGTGACAAAGAATGAAGATAGCGTTTTATACTAAAGACCGATGCATTTCAGACTCTTGAAAATGTCAACTCTGATTTCCTTTTAAGACAGTATGACCACAACACTGGCACAGAGTTCAAAGTTACCATCATTTTTAAAATCACAGACATGAAACAATAACCCTTTTCCACCTGGAGCAATTTTTTCTAGATGTCAAGCCTCCATGCTGAGTCCTTTTTGATAGTTTTTTATTTGGGAGCAAGCTAGGGTGTAAGTTACCCAAGGCATCGGGAAACCCAACGGCCGTGTCAATATTCCCTAGCATTGGGAAATGCAATCTGTACCTTGTTCAGGTGAGGAACTGGCTGTGTGCTTGTCTCGCACACATTTGCCAGGTGACCAGAAACAGCAATAGTTCAGTTTTTCACATCATTTAAAATGTTAAGGATTTTTATACTCCTGACGTTTCACATGAAAAGCATTCTGCCCGTTTTATTCCAATTAAAAAGTGACTGTGTGTGTGCGTGTGCGTGTGTGTGTGTGTGTGTGTGTGCGTGCCCGTTTCTGTGTTTCCTTTTCTTAACTCATGAACTGGTCCTTGTTCAATAATGGTCTCCCATAGAACTGGATACTTCACTGGTGTGGGCATGGTGGTGAATACACTGAAAATCTGCATTCTTCTGACACACAAAGTTGATTGGTCTTCTTTGGACTTTTGAAATGCAACAGCAAAGGTTGATAGTTTGAAGTTTTGCGATCCTACTGGGGTTAAAAAAAAAAAAAAAAAAAAAAAAAAGCCCTGCCCTGCAGAAATTTCACCTAATATCAGATTTCTGAGTTCAATCTCTGCAACTGAAACTGAAACTCGGTCTACCATCACTGTTTTAGTGTGTTTAAAAACTGTTGTCAGTCTATTGGCATTACATCAGTCTCTTTGGGCAATGTTTCTAGTTCAGTGGGTTGTGGCAGCTGGATTTTAAATTGTCACTATTCCACCTTGTTTTGGCCATTTTAGCCATATTCACTTTAGACTGACTGGCATATATTTCTTTGCATTTTCATTCCTGCCATATTGAAAAAACTACTCTAACTCAAAGGATATGGAACTATACACACACCAATGAGCATTTGCTTCCGAACCATTACAAGTTCACAAGCTCTTGCTTTCTTCCTGTACACGACTGTCAATTTCAGTACGCTGTTTATTCACATTTATATGTGATGTGAAATGCTGAACATGTTAATATGAAGTTGCCTGGAGTCAAAGCAAACAAGAATCTGACTGAATGCTATTAACAAAGAAACATTGGAAATGGAGGATGCCTACGTTCTGACAACCCATGGCAGCAGCATGTTTCACCATGCCCATTGTGCAACCTTTACTTCCCTTCCCAATCCTTCCCTGTGAAAAAAAATTAAGAACTGCCATCTACGGAGCTAAATGTTAGCATGTGCACACTCTGAAGTTTGTGACGAAGCTGCATTAATTCAAATTTGAAAACTGCTGACCCATCACATACATGCCTACCCCTAAAAATGAATTTCAGAAGCACTGATTTCAAATTTCAGTAGCATGGACTCAGAATCAGAAGCATTCATTTTTTTTCTTTTGAAACAGTTTTGTGGAAAGAGCTGGTCAGGGTGTCATAATCAGCTCAACCTATTATATGCACAGAATAAGACAAAACTTTACCGCCATGTTTTAATTACAGAAAATGCGCTGTCACAAATCACGCACTTTGCTTTTGAATCGTCAGAGTCCAATTTCACAATGAAGGGAAATTTGCCACTGTATTTGTCCAGGAACTTCTGTGATGGCTGATGCTTTTTTGATGCAGGTTCATCGGCATCACTAGTCGGCTTATGCATACTCTTTCTCTGTTTCTCAAAACTTCAATTACTTACGATATCTGGTTTAGTACTTCCACTTTCTAAAGAATCGTTTGCTTGAATAACTGAGTTTAATATCCCTCTATAGCAGAAGCCATTGGAGATATACGCTATTCGTCTGCTTGATGAAGACAGGGCTTTTACGTCCCTTTTACCATTCGGTGTTCTGCTTCTGCTTTCAAAGCATCGTCTGCTTCAACTTGCAATTGTTTCAAATAAATTTTGTTGAAAAATTTTTTTACCCTAACGACAAATAAATTTCCATAATCGCCATAGCTACTTTCTTTTTTTTGTTAATTGCCGTAGAAAATACGGAAGTTCCGTAGGGGTAGGCATGTATGCCATCAAAATTTTTTCTCTCCTTTTACAGTGAGAATACTTTGTTTAATTAAAATAAGTTTTAGAGAACGAATGGAATTTTTTTTTTTTCAATTTTGCATCACAGGCACTTTTACCATCTGTTTTGTGACCAATTGTTCAACTACCAAAACATCATTATTTGTTCTTATATCAAAAGCCTTTATAAATTAAAACGAATTCATGACAACTTTGAAAATCTATGAATAATGAATTCAAATTCTGTTTAATAGAAAGTTTTATTCTGGACAATTCTGTCAACTAATAATGTTGCTTTTATTTTCTTGAACAATTCAATTATTTCATCGCTTAGAAGCATTTCTGAGTTTTATTATTCATTACCACGAGCAAATCATCATGAAAGTTAAAAACAAAAAACAAACAAACAAAAAAAGAGTTAAATTTGATAATGGTCAGAACACCGGAAAGAAAACCAAGTTCAGGGGATACTGTTCAAAACCTCTTTAGGGTTCTCAGCATTGTGGCTAGTCTGAGAAAAATCTGCTCCAGCTGGAAATGAAGTGCTGTGAGAGATGACTAAGAGAGAGAGAGAGAGAGAGAGAGAGAGAGAGAGAGAGACTGATTCAATTCAACAACTGGAGAGTGACAGTGAGAGTGAGAGGAGCATGTCACTGTCGAAACCTTTTGTTCACTGACCTGCTGTCCAGAAACAACACGCAAAGCAGGAAACCAGGGCAGCCGGAACGAGCACAAGCCCTAGCACCACAACAGCACCAGCCTGAAGAACCAAGACTGGGACCAGACGCACGGCAGGGACCAGAGAGCAAAAGCTGCAAGACAAACTGTGACTTTACACACTTCTGTTCTAATTCAAAACACCGAAACTCACAGTCTACAGAATATGTTCCTCAAGTCATCAAAATCATGTTTGTCTTTTCCTAAACTATAGATGCAAATTCACAAAGCTTCACTTTTAATGGTTCAGGTTCAGGTTCACAGGGACAACTGCTTTTGCAATTATAGCCTGAACTGGCTTTACATGTCCCTTCTATGTGTTATCTCGTCTTTGTACAGTCAGGTCTTTTAACTTGCTCAAGTCTTTATTTATCATATTCAAACCAAATAGTCTTCAATAATAATTACTATCATCAATAGAGCTTTTGAAAAGGTTAGTATTTTGTGCACGTTTAATGTTAGGGGGTAATTTATTCCAAAGATTTGTTACTCTGTTACTAAAAGAAAATTTCCTTAGCTTAGTGCGACAATATTCATGATAATATATTTTTATCCACACTATTTCTGCTAGTACCAACTCTTGATGCAGTAAAAAAAAATTTTTGAAATAGGAATATTGTCAACACAAATATTTTATAAACTTAAATCAAATTGCCCCTCACTCGCCTTGTTTTTAGGGTAGGCAGTCCAAGAGCTTTTAACCTACCTTCATAGAAGATTTTGTATAATATATATTCTTTACAAGCTTTGTTGCTCTTCTTTGTACTCTTTCCAAAGCAGCAGACTGCCTCTTAAATCAAAGATACTAAATTGTATTGCCATATTCCAAATGTGGTCTAATGAAAGCTTTGTATAGTTCTGTAAAAATATCTTTATCTATGTGAATAAAAGTACGTTTAATTATACCAATCTTGTATTAGCTTTATTTATAGTTTTAAATATGCTTATCGAATACCAGGCCAGAATCAAAAGTGACACCAAGATCTTTTTCATAATCACATGTTGAAATATCTGCTTGCTCACCAGATTACTGTTTAGCATTGTATATATATTGGTATCTTGGGTTCTTACATCCAACATGTACCACAATGCACTTGTCCGCATTGAAATGCAAGTTCCATGCGGTAGGCCATCCGGATAAGTTATCAATATCATTTTGTAATGTATTATAAGTTATATTGAAAATTTTTGTATTGTCTGCAAATATTTGCAAATACTTTCCACTAAGTTTGGCAAATCATTTTCAAGTATATTGTAAATAATATGGGACCCAAAATACTGGTTACTCCCTTGTGGTATACCACTTAGTGACTTAGAACTTCCGTCAAATCTGAATATGAACTTCCTGCTCTGATTCTTTGCTGTCTTTTAGTTTTAAAAAATCCCTTATCCATGTATGCGCTCTACCTCTAATTCCATATGCTGATAATTTCACTAAAAGCCTCTCATGGGGAAACAGAATCGAAAAGCCTTTTTAACGTCTAAATACATTGTTGCCACTATCTAAAAGTTCTGTTAAATCCTCGATGACAAGTAAAAGTTGTGTTACACAAGATCGATGTTTGCGGAAACCATGCTGGCATTCTGTGTATAAATTGTTCGAGGTTAAATGATCTACAATACCATCCCATACAATCAATTCCTTAATCTTACATACAATTGATGTAAGACTAACAGGTCTATAATTTCCAGGATCTGTCCTAGTACCTTTTTGAAATGAAGCTGAACATTTGCAGACTTTGATCTTTGATCTCTGATATTGAATATAGTGACCCTTTGGGTAAAAGTGATCACTTGATTTTAACATTTGAATTGTACATTCCCAAAGAGAAGACTAAAGAAAACCCTAAGTATAAATTTAATTTACAGAAAGGAGACTATAATAAAATGCAGAAATGTTTTCAGAGAGTGTCAACTCCTTGCTTACAAATGAGGAGGATGTAGAGGTAATGTGAAATGTTTTAAAATGTGAAGTCATAAAATCAAAATGTATGGACAAATGTATTCCAAAGACTAAAAGTAGCCAAAACAAAATGAGTAAACCCATTTGGATGAATGACAAAGTACTTGAAAAGATTAAGAAGAAATATAACCTTTTCCAAAGGTATTTATTGACGAAAGATGGGAAAGATTACAGTAAATATACGCAAAAATGCGAAAATAAGAGCAAAAATTAAATTAAATCAACCAGAAAAGCTTATGAACATAATATAGAACAATGTAAAGAAAATCCCAAATGTTTTTGGAAATATGTGACAGAATGTACAAAGTAAACACAGGGGTTATTACTCTAAATGATGGTAAAGGAGGGATGGCCGACTCAGATATGGAGTAAGCTGAAGTGTTGAATGAGTTTTTCGCAAGTGTCTTTGCTAATGAAGATCTATATACAAACAACATACCTGATCTCATTGAATGTGGTAAATCTAATGGAATTTCAGTTACAGATATAATAATTACTCCAGCTGCAGTCGAGAAGAAGTTGTTTTAAACTGAATCAATCTAAAGCGCAGGGTATTTCTTACCACCTAAAGTCCTAAAAGAATTAAGTAAGGAGTTAGCTGTACCACTCAGTGAGATTTATGATAAATCATTAGAGACAGGAAAATTACCCCTTGATTGGAAATCGGCAGAAGTTACTGCTATTTTTTAAAAAAGGGTCCAAATCTGAGCCTGGCAACTATCGTCTGGTCAGCTTAACCTGTATTGCATGCAAAGTGCTAGAATCCATCATAAGAAGAGATGTCATAGTATCTCACTTCACTGATAATAAATTGTTTGCAGTATGCCAACATGGCTTTCGTAAAAAAAAAGGTCAAGATTGCATATCACAACTACTTGAAGTTATGGAAGACTTAGTTACCATGCTAGAGAATAAGTGCTCTGTTGATGATATAACTTACCTTGATTTTTGTAAAGCTTTGATATACAGTTCTGCATGAGAGATCATTGAAAAAAATGGAAGCATATGGTATAGTAGGCAAGTTGCTAAACTGGACTAGAGATTTTTTGTCAAATACTAGAAAACAAAGAGTAAGAGTGGGTACTGTATGTCGACAGAGAAAGATGTTATGAGTGGTATTCCCCAAGGGAGCATTTTAGGACCTGTATTGTTTTTACTATATATATAATGACCTTCCAGATGAGGTGAATAGTTTTTTGTAAAATTTTTGCTGACGATACAAAAATATATGATAAATCAGATAACTATAACAGTTTGCAAGAAAATTTAAATTGCCTCCAAGACTGGTCAGACTTGTGGAATCTGTATTTTAATGTTGAAAATGTAAAGTTTTGCATGTTGGCAAAAACAATCCGGAACATGAATACAACATGAAAATGGATGGTGGAAATAGGCTGGTACAGAAATGTGAGGAAGAAAAGGATCTTGTGTGTAATCTTTGATAAAGATTTACTTTTCGATAGTCATATTCAAAAGAGTATAAATAAAGCAAACCAAATGATTGGGTTAATAAAAAGAACTTTTATTTACCTAAACAAAGAAATATTTCTAAAATTATATAAAGCTATGGTTAGACCCCATCTTGAATATGGCAATATAATCTGGTACCCACACTTGAAAAGACAATCAATAGCAATCGAAAGAGTACAGAGAAGAGCTACTAAAATCTTGCAAGAATGTACAAACATGTCTTATACAGATAGATTAAATTACTTAAATTTGCATTCTTTAAAAGGTAGACGTACTAGAGGGGATTTGATTGAAGTGTTCAAAATATTTCACCAACAAACGGACATACAGTGGGACTATTTTTTTGAAGCTGCTAAAACAGATAGAACAAGAAATTCGGAAGGTAAGATATTTGTTAAGCAGTGTCATACTAATATGGGGGAGATTCACATTCAGTAATAGAGTTATTGCTAACTGGAACAATTTGCCAATTGCACTCAAATTTGATAAAAATACTAATGTTTTCAAGAATTTGCTGGACAAAGACTTGAATTTAAAGTACAGTTTAGAAGCTTTGATGAATAAGTAGGAAAATTTATTTAGCATGCATTTTAACCCTGTTATAAAGTATAATATAGAGGGACATTTAAAGGCTTAACGGCCTATACATAATTATGTCCCTACCACCACCACTACTACAGACTTCCAATCCATAGGTACCACACCTATTCAATTGACTTGCTAAACAAAATACTGAATGGTAATGCTAGCTCATTATATAACTGCTTACGAACTCTTGCAGGGATCATATCAGGTCCACAAGATTTATGACGGTTTATTTTGTTTTTTAAGCCTCTATCTGACTACACTGGGTGTAATACACGTCATTTACGGTGACTCCACTTGAACCAACTTCCAGGATAGGAACATTACTGGTATCTTCCTTTGTGAACACACTAGAAAAGAAGTCATTTAAAGTATTTGCCTTATCTTCATCTGACACTGCTAAGCCACCATCTTTAAACCTTTTGTGTTCAGTGGACTAATGCTGAACATGTAATGCTGAATGACACGATTAAGATAAAAGACTACAAAACTGCTAACACAACTTTATTTCTAAGACTAACTTGAGTTAACCTGAAAGTTTGTCCTATGATTCTACGTCTACGTTACACACAAACGGATAGATTCTTTGATTGTCATGCACAGTTACTGGGTCAGCGAGCCAATATGGCGTCTCGCAATCTCGGAAATTCAAAATGCAGAAAATTACACCGGGTAAACAGCTGATTCAAAGCGATCATATCTATGTGTGTACACGGTAAACACTTCTCACAAACAGCATGCTATTTGATGTATACTAAACACTGCTTAGATCTAGATAAGCTTCGCCACCCTACTAACCTGTCCACTGCAAAAGCGAAGCTGGGCTGCGGAAACAAGGGGCAACAGCAGCGACCAAAGCACTCTGGCAGGCAGCGACAGCAAAAGAACGCTGGCAGCCACAGAACACAGTACCAACAGCAAAACTGCTAAACGGAGGTACAACAGACTACGGTCGCAAAACAAGAAAACACTGGCACTGGTTAAACCACAGAAAAAAACGATGGTACCAGGCACAAAAATCCGCAAAGCAGAAAGACGCCAAACACGAAAACACGGCAAGGCGGAAATGACGCAGGATTTCAAAGTAGCAAAGGCCGCGGCCACAAAGCGCATTGATTGGTCAGTCTGGGTCAGGTGATAATCGAAGAAAATTTGATTGGTCGAGCCAAACGGTGCCGTAGCCCTCGAGTTGCGCAACACTGAACGCCATGCACGCCCCATGCACATGCCGCAATGGTAGTGAAACAGCAGATTAAATAGATGGTGATGGTACGTTAGGAAAAACACCTGAGAATAATTTAAACTTGATGTTCAAGAAATTAATTCGTTATTAAACAAAAATGCGTGAACAATGAACACCTTCCAGTGAAGTATCAAATCTCATCGTGTCCACGATATTTGTCAGCTGTAATATTAAACAAGCTTTGACTGAATTCGTGGAAACCCATATTTTCCCAGAAGGTTGCATGTTATTGTTCAAATACTCCATCAGTGACACAATATTCTTTTTCATTGTTCAATATTAACTTCATCGTATAGAGAAGCGAACGTGGATGTGATTGTACATGATTCTAATCAAAACAATGACCCACAAACCAGAAATTGTGCAAATAGCACAAGTGCTTTACATTCATCAAATCAGTTTTTCTGGAAACGTTTCCTTTCCACTTGCACCTTTCTTTTTTGATAGTCTCATTAATATCACCTAGTGTGTACAGAATCTAAATTAAAGGACTCGCTCACACGTGCCACAGCATTCGCCTGTAATGCAATTCTCCACACAGCTGAGTTTTATTCACTTAATTGATGCGCGTTTCCGAGTTTTGCTCAAATTTCCTGACCAACTCTGCAAGTGTCAGTGTACGTCTGGTTAACGCCGGGATGCATTATCAAAGTAAGCAAAGGCTTCTGAGTGCACTGGGTCTACATCTGTGATAGGCAAACTGGTGCCACAAACAGCTTTTTTTGTGTGTGATTATGGGCATGAAATTGTCTCAACACAGGAACTTTGTTTTTTGCTGTTTTTCTTTGCCCTCTCCGACTGATATACAGAATATGCGCTGGTTCTGTTGGGAGTATTGCACATGCTCCAGTGCTTGTGAATATTAATTGATCAGTTATAATTTTGGTTAGACTGGGGAGAATGGGTAGAGAGAGGAGGTAACAGGGCCATGCTTGGTGGTGGTATGCTTGCATGTGGTGCAAGCATTTAATTACGACTTTAGTTTTGTAAGTAATGAATTACTCTGTTACATGTGTGTGTTTTTCTGTTTTACTGTGTGTTCTGTTCGACAACGTTCAAGATCAAAAGGCTAGCAATCTTACATAAATGTTAATTTTGCATTTATTCGTTTCTTCCAGTGTTGGGTTATTGTGCATGCATTAGGCATCAGGTACATGGACTAGCTTGGAGAATTCTTTTCTGAGGATGTTTTCCTTGTTTGATCTGTGTGTCTTGAGTCTGCATTTGTGTTAGATGACTCAGTGCCATATGAAGCAATCATTTGGAGATTTGGCATATGACTGTCTCAAGATGGGAACAAAAGTAAACTTTCTCGTTTGTTATTCCCTTTCCAGAAAGCATGAACAACATATCTTGTCACGCTGTGTTTATATTTTCTTGTTTGTTATTTTCTTTCTCTGAAAGCATGAACACCATATCTTCTTATGCTGTATTTAGATTTTCTTGTTTGTCATTTTCTTCTCAGAAAGCAGGAACAAATGCCTTCTCAAACTGTATTAGATTTTCGTTTTTGTCATTTCTTTCTCGCAGAAAACAGGAACAATATATCTTCTCATGCTGTATTTAGATTTTCTTGTTCCTCATTTCTTTCTCAGAAAGTAGGAACAATATACCTTCTCACGCTTGTATTTAGATTTTCTTTTTTGTCATTTCTTTCTCAAGAAAACAGGAACAACATATCTTCTTATGCTGTATTTGGATGTGTTTTTTTGTCATTTCTTTTGCAGAAAGCACAAACAACAGATCTTCTCATGTGGTATTTAGATTTTCTTGTTTGTCATTTTCTTTCTCAGAAAGCAACGAACAACATATCTGCTCATGTTTGTATTTAGATTTTTCTTAGAAAGCATGAGCAATATCTTTTCTCACGCTTGTCTGTAGACCTTTAACCAAATCTTTCTCCTCTCTTCTTCTCCCAACAGGTATGGGTGCCTGTGCTGTGAATGTGCAAGGTGTGAGCAGGCGGGGCAAGACTGAACATGGACTGCTGATTGAATGACGGCAGCTGTCAGGAGCAAGTGGGTGTGAATGCCTCTGTGGAAATAGTGATAGAGCCTTTCTTTACTGTGCTAGTGTTTCTGTGCACAGATTGCAGAAGCCTGGATCACTTAGATGCCGTGCAATCTCACTTTTCTTTCTTTCTTTTCTTTCTTTTTTTTTTGTCTTTTCCAGTTGGATTTCTTTTGTCATCTGAAGTGGCACGGAAGAGTGAGAAGACGGACAAGAAAAAATTGACATGTTTGCGTTTTAGAGATCAGAGTTATATGTATGTAGGCTCACACACACAGGCACGCATGCATGCACACACACAGGCACGCACGCACGCACGCACACACACACACTCACTCACACATACATACACATGGAATATCAAGATAATGAATCAAAACGTACACAGCAATAAAAAAAAGACCACTTGTGCACAGAGGTATTATCAGTATTTTCAAAAACCAAAAAACCAGACTGATTTCAAAGAACAAAAAGTTGTATTCAGTAAAAAGAAGGGCAATATAAAACATTGGAAAAGCAAGAGGAGTGTTGTGTGCTAAAAATGTTTGGTATACATAACTTTGGTGTTTAATCACAAGGCAGTCAATAATTCCATGACACTACACCACCAGCTTATACACAACTGAAAAATAATTCACATGCATCACCCTAATCAAGAAACAACCTTCACATGGATGAATTTTACATAGTTTAAATGATGTTTCAATAAATAAATTTAAAAAAAGGACAAAAAAAGTAATTGTGTCTATTCACATTAAACTGGACAAATAAACTTCCACACAGTGTTTTAGAATGGGTTTGTCTTTTTATCATTATCATTTTCTTCACTGAGCAGAAGGAAAAAAAGGAAATCAACTGCTGACTGAAATTTTGTGTGCAAATGTAGACACTCCTTTTCTTTCCCTCCAGAAATATTTCATGCAATAGTATAGTTCAAATATCCACATACACACATACTTCTGTTTTAGTTACTTTCCACTAGGTCAGGAATGAAACCATATATTTCTTTGCTTCTTTTCATTTTTGTTTTTTTTTGTACATCAATTATCATCAAGACTGATCCAGATGCGCAAAACTTCAAAATTCTTCCCAGACATTTGAGGTTGAAGATACAATTTTTATTCATCTTTACCTAATTTCACTGAGGAAATTACTACTACTTCCATAAACTAATCAGGACAGCTTGAAATTTGTTTACTTCTTTTTTTTTCTAAATATTTTAATTTCTAAATTTCCCCCCATATGTTCAGACTTCCAATGTTTTGTGTAACAATGTGAGGACTGACAACGGTTCTTCTATATCGTATAACATACGGCGGCGAAAACGGACTTTTTTCTATGCTAGTCTTGTGATTACACACAGCAGAATTTTTTCTTCTCATGTTTTCCCCTGTAACTTTAAAAACAAAACAGCTTTTTGCTGATGCCTGCTGGAATACCTTGTATACTGCAGAAATCGTGCGCTCTCACAGTTTTGCAAGAACATGAAACCCTTTACCCTCCATCCCTTTTCCCCTCTCACACACAATACATCTCCACCCCTCCTCCCGCTTTAAGTCATCCTATCTATAGGAACTACAGTGGTTAGCTGCACCGTTCAAATACTAACTGAGACGCACATACGTTGTGTTGTTGCGCATACTTCCAACCCACTCCATCCGTCTTTGCTTCTGTATTTAAAAAAAAAAAAAAAAAAAAAAAAAAAAAACACAGGAAACGTCATCGTTGCATAGAGAAGAGACTGATGCAGACTGCAGCGTTGAGGATGATGATGATGATGAGATTTTTTTTTTTTTTTTTTAAATGTTTGCTTTTACCCTTGCTCTATTACACGCGACAAACCCGAGAGAGTGCGAATAGTCACGTCGGTCAAGGACATGTTCAATTTTTAAGAAACGACTTCGTTTGACAGTTGATGGTCAAAACTGTTGAACTATACACTATCCCTCCGCCTGTTTGGAACTATAGATATCCTAAGATCGATCTCTGGACCATAATGGGAACTTTTTTCA